>CM035414.1:67450216-67485216 GCA_020310875.1 Ceratopteris richardii | reverse complement strand
TTATCTCATTCTCTTTCTATTTCATCTCTCTCTCTCTTTCATCTCTCTCCCTCTTTCACTCTCTCTCTATCTTTCTCTTTCATCTCTCTCTCTTTCTTTCTCTCTCTCCCTCTCTTTATGTTTCTCTAGATCTCTCTCTTTCTTTCATCTCTCTCTCTATCTCACTCTATATCAATCAAAAACAAAACAATCACTTACATGGATGTAATTGTTTTCAGCATTGTCCTCAAGGTCCACTTAATGTTGCCCTTCGTCGAATTCCAAAGATTTGATGCCAAAAAGCTCCTACAAAACGAGAGAGAAGAGAAATTAGAAAAGGGAAAACACAAAGATCTAAAGAAACAGAGATGTAGAGAAAGAGGGAGAGAGAGAGAGAGAGAGAGAAAGAGAGAAAGAGTGAGAAAGAGAGATATGTGTGTACACAATAGGCGCAGAATGTAGTTCGCACGCACAAACTCGACAGTAGCGAACTTTGGTTCAAAATGCAAGCAAATGTCGAATTTTTGCTCTCGGGCCCGGTTAAAATGTTGCCTCGGTATAAGCGTCGGTATGAGCGCCGGTATAAGCGTCAGTATAAGCGTCGGTAATTTACAGTAAAGTACCGACGCCAATACCGGCGCTCATACCGACGCTTGTATACAGACGATTAAATGACCGTCAATATTGCATCCGTTGTTTTTCAAGCATTTTCAACGGTCATACGACGTCGAGGCGTGACCGTCGGTATGGGCAACGTCGGTATGCCCCCGATATGTTGTAGTGTTGGGAATGAGTAAGTTCAATAAACAAACGAATTCCCTCTTTTCTAAATTTGAGTAAAAAATAAGGCAAATATTTGATAGTGAGTCCATGATCGATGACACTGATCATGGTGGATAGGGAAATACTCCACATAATAAAATAACCCACATTTTCAAGGATGAAAATTTTAATGGGCAAATAATGTTACATGATCCTTGGGTTACATTCTTAGATAATGGTGTAATCGTTGCGAACCCCTAGCTTATTTACTTGAGTTAAACCCGTGAAGTTGGAGTATCAATTCTGGGTTTTAACCCTTGTAAGTACCCTTGTCTATTTATCTGATTGGAGCCTCAAATGAATTGTTTTTGTCCTTGGGATTAATCACCCTAAGGTATGAGAACCCTAGGCTTGGGATAAGCTTCTCCCAAATGCTAGCTTGATTTGTAGATGATGGGAAACCTTTAGATAAAATAGACTACATGTGACTAGTCTTGGGAAATTTTCCACATGAGGAACACTTAGAGAGAGAGATAAACTTAAAAGAATAAATGTTCTACATATTGAGAGAATGAAATGTCTGAGAAATAGTAGGAATTCTTGAATGATATTAAAACGTTCTAAGCCCCACGACTTTGGATGCTATAAAAACGTTATAAGACCTATGAAGTGGAGGAGTTTCATAAGTAAAATGTAGAACTTTGGTGTATAGTTTCAAGTAACTTTGCTTTAGCTACAAATGTGCTTTTGTTAAAAAAACAAGGAGACTTAGGCTATTCTCTTCTTGTCTCCTCTAAGGTGGGTTTACCCTTTTCTTTCTTTCATTAAAAGAATTACATCTTATGACCCTCTTTCTCTATTAGTTTGAAATTTCAAAGATTCTCGATGAACTCATCCACGAGTCTCAAATTCTCTAGCTTCAATCCATTGAATTACCCCTCAATAGAAAGCCAACCCTAGTAGAAGTCCAAAAGGCTTAAGGTGTTGTACACTACTCCACTCATTAATTTGAAAACCTACTACAATTCATCATGCCATTAAATTAAAAACATGATAAAAGAAACTTCAATGTTGATGGACAAGCCTACAGAAGGATATCAGTTATGCTTTTTATAGAAGGTCCCTGAGTAGGTAGTGCATACAATTAGTGGATGGCATGCATCTATAAAAATAACTCCATTTGAGGCTATGTATGGTTATAATTTTTTTACTCTACCTTTGTTTTATGGTTTTCCAAATTAAGTAGAAGTATCTAAAGAAATGCTTGAAAAGATGGATGAAGAACTTGGAAAAATTAAGCAATGCATAAAAGAAGCTCTGAAAAGACAAAAGAAATTCTATGATTTGAAGAGAAAACCACTTGAATTCAAAATTTGAAGATTCAAAATTGCTTGAACATGTATGCAGGTTAAAAAAAGGTTTATGTGGTCTAAAACAAGGTCCAAGAGCTTGGAATCATAGGCATGTGGTCTATTTGTAGGATAAGGGTTTCATTGTTGGAAAATTAGTTCATTCACTCGTAATCAAGGGGAATCATGGAGGTCATATACCTTTGTGTGTATGTATATGACATAATACTCACAAGTAACAATGTTGAAGATATCACAAGGATCAAGCTACAAATGAAGGAGGAAACACATTGAGGTCCATTATCACTATGTTGAGGAGAAAATCAAAAGGAAAGAAAATCAACTATCATATGTATTCACACAATAACAATGTGCATATATGATGAACAAAGCATTGGATGGATTGAAATCAAACAAGTTCAAAGTTATGATTCAACTATAGGATTGGGACTTTTATGGACCTTTTAAGATTTGCAAAAAGATTGGGACTTTGATTTATCAGTTGGAACTTCTAGATGATCTTTTACTTTGTTCATTATTTCATGTTAGTAGGCTGAAGAAAAAGATAATCTTGTAACTTCAGATATAATAGTCCAACCTATCTCACTTTAAAACATCCCTCACAAATGAGAGAAAATACTCTGCACTCGAGATAAAAAGACTAGAATTCATGCATACAAAGAGTGCATAGTTACGTGGAAGGATGGGATAGAGTAAAGTGCCTCTTGGGAATGAGTAAGTTCCATCAAGAGATGATTTCCTTCTTTTCTAATTTGAAGTTCAAAATAAGGAAAATCTTTGAGAGTGAGTCCATGATGGATGATACTGATCATGGTGCATAGGGAAATACTCCGCATAAGAAATTAACCCACATTTTCAAGGATGAAAATATCACATACTTCCTTGGATTGGAAGTAGTATATATACAAAAGGGTATGTATCTCACTCAAAATAAATACATGAAGTACACTTTAACCAAGTTCAAGTTTTCTGAGTTTTCTGAGCTTTTTCTCTATGTATATAATATTATCATCCAATCTATAAACAAAAATACAAGAAAAAACAAATTCACAACTGTGCTAAGCATGCCTACAAAGTTTCAGAGTCAATAGGTCTATAGAATATCTTGAATTATGAGTATTAAGATGAATGTGTGTATGTATCTCTTTCTACTTGAAAAGTTGGGATTACACCCATAACCTCTTATGCACATTACTATGATTATACTCCTCTTAAATTCACCCAACACTCCAATTCAAGGAAAACATAAAGTTTCGGGTGAGTTATCGCTAGCTTGTGAGCTGTGAGTAAAATATTGGGTGCATTGTTCCATAAATAAAAGGTTTTCTCAAGGTGTTGTGTACACATAGGTTATTTGTTGTGACACACTACAAGGAATACAGGCGCATAGCAACGGTTAAGGTGACACAATTTCATCGCTATAAAATTGCAAAATGCATCATAATGAGTGTTGCGCGCGCACCGTCGATTAAACGACGAGCCAAACGATGTTTTTTGTGACTTCTGGCACGACGGGCTCTGTGACGTTTGCATAGAGCATCACTAATACGAAGGTTTTAAATAGCGTCGCTTTTTGCGTCGCATAAGTGACGCTAAAACATGTCGCTCATAGCATCGCTTACAAGACGGTCTGTTGACGGAAAAAAATTAAAAACGTTGGAGGCTCTTCGATCGGCATTTTCACACATCTCATCAAAGAGCTCTCCAACGTTTGCAATTGCGCTGTGCTTACAAGGTGAAGCAAGTATATGCAGAATTGTTGTTTTGCCCAAGATCTCTCTTATTGTCTCCCTCTGTCTCTGTTTCTCTCTTTCTACATCTTTCTCTCTTTGAATTCTCTCTCTCTCTTTTCTCTCTTTATTGCAGGTTATTCAAGAAGCTAACCAAGCAAAAAGTATGGCTAACTATTGTAAGTACTATTTCTATTCTTTGTATATCATTTGAATTGTGTTATTTTCATTAGATAGCATACTCACACTTATTGATATGCACTTATACACTTATACATGATGAAGATGCACTTTCACACATATACACATATACACATGCACATACACACACATATATACACACAGATACATGTGCACATACACTTAGACATACACAGATATACACATGCATATGCACAAACATTTCTACAACCACATAAAAAAACTTACATGCATGCATTATTGCATATATATATATATATATATATATATATATATATATATATATATATATATATATATATATATATATATATATATATATATATATATATATATATATATATATATATATATATATATATATATATATACACATTAACATATATGCAAATACATGTATATGCACATCCACATGCATGCACATGGATGCAAATGGAAATGCATCCACATACACATGCATGTTTGCTACATATACACATGCATATACATACATTATACACATATATACACATATATACGCACATACATACACACACATATACACATGCACACACACATGCACATACCTACATATACACATATACATATAGAGATATACACATAGAGTTACACACATACATATACACACACATACACATGCACATACATACATATACAGACACATACATATACACTTAGTTATACACATATGAATGAATTATATAATTAAAATATTAAAACACATATACACATGCACATACCTACATATACACATATACATGCACATACACACATATACACATAGAGTTACACATATACATGCACATACATATACACACACATACACATGCACATGCACATACTCATACACACATAAACACTTACACATGCACATGCATATACATACATATACACACACATACACATGCACATACATACATATACACACACATATATATACACTTAGGTACACACATATGAATGAATTATATAATTAAAGTATTAAAACACATATACACATGCACATACCTACATATACACATATACATGCACATACATACACACATATACACATAGAGTTACACATATACATGCACATACATATACACACACATACACATGCACATGCAAATACTCATACACACATATATACTTACACATGCACATGCACATACATACATATACACACACATACACATGCACATACATACATATACACACACATACATATACACTTAGGCACACACATATGAATGAATTATATAATTAAATTATTAAAACACATATACACATGCACACGCACATGCAGTTACCTACATATACACAGATACATGCGCATACACACATACACACATATACACATAGAGGTACACATATACATGCACATACATATACACACACATACACATGCACATGCACATACTCATACACACATATACACTTACACATGCACATGCACATACATACATATACACACACATACACTTGCACATACATACATATACACGCACATACATATACACTTAGGTACACACATATGAATGAATTATATAATTAAAGTATTAAAAAAATGCTTAATATAAACAATAATAATAATCAATAGAACAAAACTCTTCATTACCTAGTACCATACACACAATTCAAAACATAACTCAAATTAAAAATATATAGATAATATATATATATATATATATATATATATATATATATATATATATATATATATATATATATCAATGTAAATTCATATAATCCAATTTCATAATCAACTAAAATACTAATCATCATCATCATGATCATCATCGTCATCATCAGCAGTATCATGATCATCCTGATCATCCTCATCCTCATCGTCATGGTCACCCTGTGACGATTGAGATCGTCCCTCCTATGTCTGTCTCTCCAGCTCATTCATATTTGTCTCTCCATAATACTCATGTATTACATATAACAAACATAAATAAATAAAACAATTAAACCATTCATAAAAATAAAATAATTATATAAAATTTTATAATACTCACAAAGGCATCAGGATGATCTCGCATATACTCGCTCAAACGTCGATATCCAAAATGTGTAGCATACTCGATCTCATGTTTCGTAGGATATTGGCCATAATCCTTTTGCTGCATTGAAACAAATAAAAAAGATTAGTTGCTTGCATTTTAACTGAAATAAAAAATATACTCACAATAACACATATACTTACAAATGTAGCTACAAAACCATTATGGTCCATTTGGCCTAGGTGTGATGTAAGGCCCGACTCCACTCTCTTCTTTGCAGTAGCCTATTTATTTAAGAAAAAAATACATAAATTAAATGTGAAAACTTACTAAAATATATAAAAATTATAAATATAAACTATTAATTTGTGTACCTTCTGCTCAGGAAATGACTCCTGAAGACGTCGCTATCTACGAAAAAACTGCCACGTCTCAGGTGGTATGTTAGGTCGCCTCTTATTTTTTTCCACCATACAATATCTCCTGTTAATTTAATCTCAAACATCAAAAAAAAAGAATACTTACACATATATACACACACATACACATACACATACCCACATACACATATACATGCAAACATATACGCATACATATATGTATACATATACACATATACACATATACATACATATAACATAAACACACATATACATATCCACATATATATGTACACACACGTGCATGCATATACACTCATTCATACAAAATACATGCATTTATCCCACAATAATGTGTAGTTGTGTATATGTGAATATGTGTGTATGTGTAAATGTGTATATGTCAATATGTGTGTATGTGTAAATATGTATATGTGAATTTTTTGTGTATGTAGATAATCAGATTATTAATATCAAATACCATTATTTTAGATTTTGATCAATCAGATGGAACTCCACCATCGTCTCCTCATCGTGCAACGACTATATACTGTAAGTATATAAAACATTTAATTTTAAATATATTTGATGGATACATAACTTATGTATATATATATATATATATATATATATATATATTTATATATATATATATATATATATATATATATATATATATATATATATATATATATATATATATATATATATATATTCTTATTATGTATAGATTCTGATCAATCAGAGGGTACTCCACCACATACTACCCATGCAACGACTTCAGATGTGTCCTCCGATCCGAATTATGATGAATTGTACTATCAAGTGCATATTATATGTTGGTGTAACTCTTGTTATGGCACGTATGGAAGACCACGATTGGAATGTATTGAACATGAGGCAGACTATGGTACTTTTGAGCATGCACCATCACCTAGTCAACATGATAATGCTTGGGTATGTATTTTATATATATATTAATGTCATTATTTTATTTAAAAACCATATACAAAATCAAATTACTATTGATATATAGGAATACTTGCTCGATGATGATGATGATGATAATTTTTCTCATAATGTTAATATACCTCGTACACGTCATGGACTTGCTGTTCATCAATTACAAGTAGAGGTGTCTAGAAATCCTCTACCTCCTAGTTTAGAGATTGAAACAGCTCGAGATTATCCGTTGCCAGCTTGTGATCATTCTTTAGTACAAACATATGATAGAAGAAGATATGGAGGATGGAATAGAGGACCACTTCCTTTAGATGGAAAGGTTTTCAACTTTTGGGGTAATCACTATATGATTGCTCCCTCCACTTTTACTAATGCTGGTCGTGGTCTCTTAATTGTAGAGGATTTGTATATGCCTCCGAACTCTGAAGTCACTCTTATGTCATTTTGTGGTCCTATATATGGGTGGGGAGATCAGCATCAACTTTCACTTTATGTTCAAAGCATGAGAACTTATGGAATATGCTTGAACGCAACATCCCTTACTAGTAGAAGGATTTTACATGCAAAAAATGTAAGACTATATATTGATGGAAGACCTTACACACATGGAAATATAGCAGGTTTAATAAATAGTAGTCGAGAGTTACATAATAGTTCAAGGACTAATTGCACATTTGAGGAGCGTGAAAATAGTCATGAATCACCATACATGAGTAGAGATGTATCAAGATACATAGTTCTCAATGCTATCACTACATTAGATGCCGGTGATGAACTATTAGTTAATTATGGATGGCGTAGATCTCAAAGAGCACCTTTTAACTAGAGAGTAAAAATTTTCTATCCATATTTAATAAGTTATATACTTAATTTTATATTTAAAGTTTACTTTTTATTCATTTATGGAATACTAATGAATTTTATTTATATGTGTAGATTCCAATGTGGAATATGCAAGGTTGAAAGATCTATATTCAAAAGACGATAGAGTACAAGATTTGTGTGACAATGATGAAGATGATGCCGTGGAAGATTTTATTGAGGATTGGTATCAAAATGATAGTGAGAGCATTCATATTTCTAAAAATGAGAAATATCTTTGAGAGGAATGTCTAAAGCATGTATATGAAGGAAGTTGTTTGACATGACTAAGTGCGAGCTTACTTATTCTCAATCTTCAAAATGGTTTTGGATGGAGTAATGTATCTGTTTCGACACTATTAAGGTATAATTTTCAATTTTCTATCTATTTATATATATGCATAAATATATATATATATATATATATATATATATATATATATATATATATATATATATATATATATATATATATATATATATATATATATATATATATATATATATATATATATATATATATATATATATATATATATACATGCATATATAAGCATATACATAATATACATGAATGCATGCACATATATAAACATACACACACATATACACACATTTTGAAGGATGGAAAAACAATTTTAAACGATGGGCGAACAAAAAGTGTCCATTCAATGCAGGTTTTTATTCTTACTTTAGATAATGTAAGAACAAGAACTTGAATTGAATGGACTCTTTTTGTCCACGCATCTTTTAAAACTATTAATGCATCTTTCAAAATATTCGCGGAAAATTTGATTGTTTGGATGGCAGGATATGATTGTTTGTTTTGGAGGATATGAAGTATGTACCTTCATTTAATGATTTGTCGATTCTATCATATGTTCAGTTTGAAAGTGTGAGAAGTGGATTTATAATTTCTATTCAAAGAATTTGGCACTATTTATAGGCCATACAATGGTGACCTGGATGAATCCCATGCACAGAGGTTACTCAAGATAGAGCAACCTAATTATAATGGACTAGTGCCAGCAGGATTCCTGGGGTATGCAGTAAACCTTTTGCATGTCGATGATGAGCATCTGAACTTTAGGATACAAAGTGGAAATCATGATGGCTTGAGAGGATCAATTTTATATAGCTTGTTCAAAGAACTTCAGTGTCATAAACCTGAAGTTCTTTGAACAAGCTGTATAAAAGTGATCCTCTCAAGCCACCATGATTTCCACTTTGTATCCTAAAGTTCAGATGCTCATCATTGACATGCAAGAGGTTTACTGCATACCCCAAGAATCCTTCTAGCACTAGTCCATTATCATCAGGTTTTTCTATCTTGAGTAACCTCTGCGCATGCGATTCATCCAAGTCACCATCGTATGGCCTATAAAGAGTGCCAAATTCTTTGAATAGAACTTATAAACCCGCTTCTCACACTTTCAAACTGAACATATGATAGAATTGACAAATCATTCAATGAAGGTACATACTTCATATCCTCCAAAACAAACAATCATATCCTTCCATCCAAAACAATCAAATTTATCGTGAATATTTTGAAAGATGCACATAAGCATACACATATATAAAATTATATGCATATATGTATATATATATATATATATATATATATATATATATATATATATATATATATACTTTTTTTAATATATCTTTTTTTGCTGAACTTACAGGTTATTATCTGAAAAGTTTTTACCAAGTCAGAATATTCTTCCTACCTCACATGATGAAATGAAGAAGCTAATCAACAATCTTGGTATAGATTATCAATGTATACATGCATGTCCTAACAATTGTATTTTATATAGAGGTGAATATGCAGACTCTTTGACATGTCCCAAATAACCATCTCCTTGATATAAAGGTGAAGAAGGTAAAATCCCAGAAAAGGTATTGAGACATTTTCCATTGGCTCCACGGATTAGACATATGTTTCAAAGCCCTGAATTATCAAAGCTTTTGACTTGGCGACATGATCACAAAAGTACTGATGGAATAATCAAAATTCCTCATCATAGTGTTGCTTTTTAGCATATTGATTCTACATCGCCTGAATTTGCACAAAATCCATAGAATCTAAAGTTAGGAGTTGCATTAGATGGGGTTAATCCATTCTCCATGAAATCCAGTAAATGGTCAACATGGCGAGTGGTAGTCATAAACTACAATCTTCCGCCATATCTTAGCATTAAAAAGGAACATTTAATGCTTTCACTTTTAATCCCAGGCAAAAGACAAGTTAGAGATATGAATATATATGTTGCTCCTCTCATTGACGATCTCCAAGAGCTATGGAGAGCTATTAATGTCATTGATGTATTGAAAAGCATCAATGAAAGATATATTACGGTTCGTGGTATTGTGGCTTGGACTATTCACGATTTTCTAGGATACGGTGTTTGTTCAGGTATTGATGTAATTTCTTTATTCAATATGCATGTAAATAAATATGATTTAATCTAATTATATTTTTATCATTTTCATGATGCAAGAATATCTACTAAGGGATAAAAGCTTGTCCATATTGTGGTGATTGGTTGAGATCAATCTATAGTAAGAATCTCAACAAAAATATTTATCTTCAACATCAACAATTCTTGCCTGATGATCATCCATTAAGATCTAAAAGAGAAGCGATACATTTTGATGGAAAGCTTGAAACAGGTCAGTGTCCAAAACCTATGACACCTATGGATTGGTATAAAACATGGACTGATGGACCTCTGATAGATCCAAAATCAGAAATCTTCAGTGATGATTCAGATAATGAGTATGTGAAGAGAGGTAAAGGAAAATTGGCGCTCGTAGAGAACATATCATTATGGTATTCTTTGGAGTATTGAAAAGAGTTAAAAGTATTTCATCTTCTTGATCCTATGCATATATTCAAAAATATTGGTTATTCACTATGGCAACATCTTCTTGGACTAAAAGATACCATAGAATCAAGGAATGATTTGAAAGAAAAAAAATCCAAACCAAAGTTATGGCTAGTTTTTGATAGACATCGACAAGAAACGACTATTGCACCTGCTCCTTGGGTACTTACAACAAAAGAGATAGAGACTATCAACAATAGAATTCAATTGATTAAGACTCCTGCAAAATATGGAGCATCTTTTCAAAACATGTTTACTATGGATGATAAGAGCTTATCTGGGTTAAAGACCCATGACTGGCATATTTTTTTGAAACATATTTTACCTTTGGTTATCGACGGATGTACAATGAAAGGAGTACGAGATGTGATCTATCATCTTGGATCACTTATAAGGTAACTATGATACTTATATATTTAATATGTATGAATATTGGATATCTTTCATTTTTGAATTAACTTCATTTTTTGATATTCAAGTTCATTTAATAGTCCTTCTTGTAGATGAAATAGAGATTGTAGGTGTTTTCAACACTCGATTGATGTTTTGGGTCGAGGGATTTATGGGAATATTAAAAGGTTATGTGCGACAAAGAGTGAAACCAGAAGGATCCATGGCAAAGGGTTGGATGCTTGAAGACTGCATGTATGATGTTGGTGAGTACCTTGAAGGAGTTCATGAAGAAGCTCCACGTGCATGGACCAACGGGTCTTCTTCAAAAATAACAAATGAGGTATTATCAGGTAAGGGAGTTCCATTCTTATTTTTATTTCAAGAAAAAAAATGATGTTTCTACTTTTGTAGCATATAATAGCGAATGCATGCAAGCATTCCTTAGCGAGTACGAGGAACTTCAAAATCTCCGAAGTAAAAGGCGAAAAAATAAATGATATAGACGTAACCTCGATAATAATGAGATTACAGATATATCTTCTTTCACAGATTGGCTATATAGTCGTTTGCAACACGCCAACGCAAATAATGAAGAAATCTCAGATGAGCAAAGAGAGTTAATGATAGGTTGTGAACGAAAGGTAATTTTATTAAAATAATATTTTATTTTTTTAATATATGTATATTATGTTCTATTTAATAATTGAATTTATTCTGCAGGCTCGAATGCTCACTAATATGTGGGCTTTTGGACAGCATATTAGAATCAAAGCCATTCATTCTTTACGTAAAACAAAGGATTCTAGTATTGTTGCTTCTTTCAAGCAATTATCACGTGCTAGCTCAAAAGACACGAACCTTATAGATAGCGAACTTGGTTACGTAGGAACTATTGTTGGTATCTACGAAATTTCATTTCGTACATTCAAAGAGGTAGAAAAAAGTTTATATTTTTTATGATAGAGTTAGTTATTTTTTTAAGCACCTAATAATGGGTTTTTGTTGTTATATATTTTGATAGGTCATTTTGAAGGTTGATTGGTTTTGAGCTCAGTATAAAGGTAGTAATTCCACATTAAGAAAGGAATTATCTAGGTTTTGGGCAATTGATTCTTCCAAGGTAATGCAATCTACTAAAGAACCATATATTCTTCCTAGGCATATTGAACAAGCATTTTTTTCATAAAAACCTAGATGCTCATCCTTGGTGGCAAGTCATTCATGTGCAACCTAGAGGTAGGTCATTGTTTGAACAGTTTATTGTTAGAGAGATTGAAGAAATTCCTCTTGATGATTCAACATCAGATACTCATACATCAACATTTGAAAGAGAAATTGAAATTATTATACATGATAATGATACTAATCTTTTTGATGAAGAGGATAATTCTCTACATGCTGATTCTACTGATGAGGAAGAGGAATTACCAGAAATAGATATTAATCCATCAATAGATGATGTGATTCATGAGAGCATAGATTTAACAATAGAAGTATTAAATGAAATCAATAAGGATAATGAAAACATATGAGCAGATTAGATAGTAAATTCTACTCTAGTTATCGATCAATAACTTGAAATGTTTTTTTTAAGTTAAAACTTGAAGCTCGGGGGTATGCCTAATTATTTTATATATAGCTTTATCTTCGAGGAGCAAATTTTTATCATGTATGTATGCATATGTGTGTGTATTCATGTGTATCATATGTATACATATGTTAGTATGTATATATATGTATTTCATGTATATGTATGTGTTTGCATGTGTGTGATATATGTATACATGTGTTAGTATGCATATGTGTATATATGCATATGCATTTATGTAAAATATTCATGTATTCATGTAATATATGCAAGTGTTTATAATTGTGTACATGTATATATGTATATGTGTCTATGTGTAAATATGTACATGTAAATATGTATGCATGTATATATATGTTTATGTGGGCATGTAGGCATTTATATGTGATGTGTACATGTATATATGTATATATGTCTATGTGTAAATGTGTACATGTAAATATGTATGCATGTATATATATGCTTATGTGTGCATTTAGGCATGTATGTGTGATGCATAATATATCTACTCCATTTTATATTTATGTATGTGTATCTACATGATGTGTATATATCTTTATATATATTATGATCCTCATTGATTCGAGTAGCTATCTATAGAGGCATAAGGTTTGGAGGAGAGACATCTCTCTAGTAGGACGTCAGAGGAATAGATGCAATGTGTACATATACTTCAAAAATATGGCCAAAAGGTTGAATTAGAGTTTTTAAATTAGGGGTTTTAAAACTCTAACATCGAAATTAGTGTTTTCAATTTAAGATTTTTGAAATAGGATTTATTTATTTATTTATTTATTTATTTATGTGTATGCATGTGTTGTGTATGTATGTGTATCTATATGTGCATATGCATTTCTTGTGTGTGTGTGTGTGTGTGTATATATGCATGTCTGTATGTATATATGCATGTAAATTTGATTATATGAGTCTATGTGTGTGTAGATATGATTATGCATGTGTATGTGTATGTGAGTATGTGTACGTGTATGTGAGTATGTGTATGTGTCTATGTGTATTCATTATATGTGTGTAACTGCATGCATGTGTATGTGTGTGTAAAAATGTGCATGTATGTCTATGTATGTATAAATGTGCATGTATGTGTATATGTGTGTAAATGTGCATGTATGATGTATATGTGTGTGTATGCGTGTATTTGTACCTCCAATCTCACTCTTTTCTCTCTCTCTCATATACATACATATGTACATACATAAACACACATACTCATATCCATATGTATATACATAAAAGCAGTGCATACTGTGCATTATCGCGACGATGAGCCATAAGTGTCCGCATCTCTTTTAGACACCACTTGAGCGACCATCTTGTCCCAAAATCTGTCTCAAGTGAACTAAGTACATATTTTTTATCCCTCTCATCATGCTCACTACAAAAATTAGAAAAATAATGTAAATAAAACATAAGATATTTATTTCAACTTATATGTAAAATTTATACTTACTTCCACGGTAAGTGGACAAGGCGCAGGTAAGAGTCGCATAATGCCCGCATTATTCTCATGAACTCCAATCCATTCCCTATGTGCACAATGTTCCCATCTGGCTCTATATTGCACTCTAGTCCTAAGGTGCCTATGCATGTCCTCATAGGCAACTCGGCTCTGCTATCACGATCTGGAGGTGGTATAGGTGTCCTAGAAATAGATAGATAAAAATAAATAAAAATATGTGTTATAATATCATTAAAAAAGTTTATGAAAAAAAAACATACCTATGAGTAGATAGCTATCTTCCTGCATGTGGAGCCACAGAAGAGCCCTCCTCTGATCGATGGGTAAGCATCTGGATCATATAGTTCAGCTCATCGTCAGACATCTCTAAGTAATCACGCATGATGGCCCCTAGAGTATCAGACGGAACTTTTGCTCTCATAAGAATTTTCATGAGAGTGAGTTTCGCCTTTCTCTCTCTACTAGGATCCATAATACCTAACATATAACACAAAATGGGTTAGAAATCAATATATATATGTGTACATATGTATGTGTGTATGGATTAAGTATGTGTATGTAAGCATGTGTGTGTGTATGTATGTGCGTGTATGTGTGTGTGTATGTGTGTATGCATGTGTATGTGTGTGTACGCATCATTATGTGTGTATGTGTCTATGTGTGTATGTGTGTGTGTCTATGTGTATGTGTGTGCGTCTATGAGTGTGTATGTGTTTATGTGTGTGTATGTGTCTATGTGTGTGTAAGTGTCTATGTGTGTATGTGTATGCATGTATGTATGCATATGTGTGTATGTGTGTGTATGCATTATGTATGCATATGTGTGTGTATGCATTATGTATGTGTATGTATGCATGTAAGTATGTATGTATGCATATGCATATGCATTATGTATGCATATGCATATGCATTATGTATGCATATGTATGCATGTATGTGTATGTGTGTGTATGTCTGTCTATGTATGTGTGTATGCATATATGTATGTGTATGTGTGTGTATATGTGTCTGTATGTGTATATGCATGTGTATGTGTGTGTACGCATCATTATGTGTGTATGTGTCTATGTGTCTATGTGTGTATGTGCGTGTGTATATGTGTGTGTATGTGTGTGTGTGTGTCTATGTGTATGTGTGTGTGTCTATGAGTGTGTATGTGTGTGTATGTGTCTATGTGTGTATATGTGTCTATGTGTCTATGTGTGTATGTGTATGCATATATGTATGCATGTGTGTGTATGCATGTGTATCTATGTATATGCATCATTATGTGTGTATGTGTCTATGTGTGTATGTTTGTGTGTGTGTATATGTGTGTGTATATGTGTATATGTCTATGTGTCTGTCACTACGCGTCTATGCATGTGTATGTGTTTATGTGTGTGTATGTGTCTATATGTGTGTGTGTCTATGTGTATGCATGTATGTATGCATATGTGTGTATGTGTGTGTATGCATTATGTATGCATATGTGTGTGTATGCATTATGTATGTGTATGTATGCATGTGAGTATGTATGTATGCATATGCATATGCATTATGTATGCATATGTATGCATGTATGTGTATGTGTGTGTGTGTGTGTATGTCTCTATGTGTGTGTATGCATATATATGTGTGTATGTGTGTGTATATGTGTCTGTATGTGTGTATGCATGTGTATGTGTGTGTATGCATCATTATGTGTAGGTGTCTATGTGTGTATGTGTGTGTGTATATGTGTGTGTATGTGTGTGTGTGTGTGTGTGTATATATGTGTATGTGTGTGTATCTATGAGTGTGTATGTGTTTATGTGTGTGTATGTGTCTATGTGTGTGTATGTGTCTATGTGTGTATGTGTATGCATGTATGTATGCATATGTATGTGCATGCATGTGTATGTGTGTGTATGCATCATTATGTGTGTATGTGTGTGTATGCATCATTATGTGTGTATGTGTCTATGTGTTTATGTGTGTGTGTCTATGTGTATGTGTGTGTGTCTATGAGTATGTATGTGTTTATGTGTGTGTATGTGTCTATGTGTGTGTATGTGTCTATGTGTGTATGTGTATGCATGTGCATATGTGTGTGAATGCATTATGTATGTGTATGTATGCATGTGCATTATGTATGCATGTAAGTATGTATGTATGCATATGCATATGCATTATGTATGCATATGTATGCATGTATGTGCATGTGTGTGTATGGCTCTCTATGTGTGTGTGTATGCATATATGTGTGTATGCGTGTGTATATGTGTGTCTATGTGTGTATGCATGTATATGTGTGTGAATGTATCATTATGTGTGTATGTGTGTGTATGTGTGTGCGCCTCTATGTGTATGTGTGTGTGTCTATGAGTGTGTATCTGTTTATGTGTGAATATGTGTCTATGTGTGCGTATGTGTCTATGTGTGTGTATGTGTGTATGTGTGTATGTGTATGCATGTATGTATGCATATGTGTGTGCATGTGTGAGTATGCAATATGTATGCATATGTGTGTGTATGCATTATGTATGTGTATGTATGCATGTGCATTATGTATGCTTATGCATTATTTATGTGTATGTATGCATGTTCATTATGTATGCATGTGTGTGTGCATGTAAGTATGTATGTATGTATGCATATGCATATGCAGTATGTATGCATATGTATGCATGTATGTGTATGTGTGTGCATGTCTCTGTATGTGTGTGCGTATGCATATATGTGTGTGTATTTGTGTTTGTATGTGTGTATGTGTGTGTGTGTGTATGTGTATATGTGCATTCATGTGTATGCATTATGTGTGCATCTGTGTATGCAACATTATGTGTGTATGTGTGTATATGTGTGTCTATGTGTGTGTGTGTGTCTATGTGTATGTGTGTGTGTGTCTATGTGTGTATATGTGTGTGTGTATGCATATGTATGTGTGTGTGTGTGTGCACATACCTGGCTTCAATGAGATGCGTGTCTCTCTCTCTCTTTCTCCCTCTCATCCTCTCTCTCTCTCATTCTCTTCTTGCTCTCGCGTGTTAATCCTGGCACAAATGTGCTGGGAGAAATCAAAATTTTTTTTGAACATTCCACAGTGTCACGTATGCGATGCTATCCAGTTTGCCAATGTTGCAAATAGCATCGCTAATTAGCGATGCACTCATTTAGCGTCGCAGGCGTCGCTTATGCGATGAATGCCCATTTAAAAAAATCCAAAAATAGGACTGTCGCTTATGCGATGCTAGCATCGCATAAGCGACGGTGCTCCTTTTTTTTTCAATTTGGTGGCGTCGCTACGCCTCCCTATTTCTTGTAGTGACATAGTATTTTAAGAATGATGTTCCAAAGTACTATGGTGATCTAGATGGATATATTGGAAGGCCAGGGGGTCAATTAAGGCTCTCTGTAGTTACTTAGGTTGGTTTTAAGTAGATTCTTTCCAAGACACTCTTATCCCTCTACTTTAACCATCACGCCTTGCAAAACCTTGAAAACAAGACCTATTCTTAACATTTTCCAAGCTTTTATGTTCATTCTAACTCATTTAGGTATTGCCTCAAAGCTAGAGAAGCTCTGTTCCCTTGCATTATATCATATGTTAGTTAGTGATACATTTATAATTCATTCTCATAGCTACACGTACCTATATCTAGTAGTATAGTACATTGAGTAAAGTCTTTCAAGTTCTGTGAGTCCTTTCTCTATGTATATAGTATTATCATCAAATCTTTAAATAAAAATACAAAAAAAAAGTCACAACTCTGTTAAGGATGCCTACAAAGTTTCATAGTCAATAGATTTGTAGAATATCTTGAGTTATGAGTAAATTGAGATGAATGTGTCTATGTATCTCCTTCACCTTGAAAAGTTGGGATTACACCCATAACTTCTTATGGATATTGTTATGAGTATATTCCTCTTAAATTCACCCAACACTCCAATTTGAAATAAAGACCACCCCTCAATAGAAAACCACCGCGAGCAGGAAACCACCTCTCAATAGAAACCTAATACAGATTCATCATCCTATGAAATTAAAAACATGATAAAAGAAGCTTCAATGTAGACGGACAAGCCTAGGGAAGGATATGAGTTATGCTGTTTACGGAAGGTCCCTGAGTAGGTAGTACATGAAATGAAATTAGCTAAATGTTGGCTGACAAGGAGAGTGTGCCAGCCGCATAACCTCATGTGGGAATGAAATGCTTACTGGCTGCCTCCCTCTTCGGGCAGCTCCCCAATAGTGGAAACCCCTCCTGATGTCAGTTCTCCCTCTTACACTCCCCCCGCATCCGGTAACTCCCCAGTTGGTGGGACACCTCCCGATTTCACTCCTCCCTCATCGGGTGTGACAACCCGTGGGCAAGAGCCCCCCCCCCCCCCTTGTATTTCTATCTAGGCCTTTTTGGTGCTTGTGTGGTTTGCCGACCGGCGCCAAATTGTGCGCAACTATAGGGGGACATGGTGAGCCTCCGACCCAAGTGACCAAAGCGAACCAAGCGATCTCTGCGATCAACGTGCGGTAGCCTTCCTGCTAGTCCCCTCCATACGCACCTCTCGAAAGCACCGTTGTGCCATCGAGGGGCCATTGTAACGCGTTTGCCCGTGACGCTTAATGCGGGCCGGCTCACTGTAAACGTTCACCCGTGACGTTCAACGCGGGCCGGCTTAGGCCGTCTCTTTTGTAATCGTTCTCTTTCAATGCAGGTTGGTTTTTCATTCAAACGGTGATATTCCACTTTCAAGTAAGCGAACAAAACACTCAAGTAAGTCACCCTACCGACGGGCCGGTGCAAGTCGCCGAGCGAGCCCGGGGTGCTTGCTTTCGTTTTATCACAGTTGGTATCAGAGCCTCGCTCGACCCAAGCGGCCTTGGAAGAGAGAACGGACCGGTTGTCACACCAGTGCTGGGGACCGAGTCTTAACGTTCTACTTAGTACACCGTGATAGAGGGTGAAGGCAACGACATCTTTCTCAGCAACGTGGAGCCACGCGGTGGCGGCCACAAAGAAACAGGAAGGGAAAAACGAAGGAATAAGGGGAGGCGTCAACAAACCCCACCTCCCACCCAGAATTATGATTTTGGGACGTTGGAAAGAGATAAAGAGGAACCGCTAGCGATGGAATGGATGATGGCTCAGGACACTCGCATGGACCGTCTTGAGTCCACCATTGCCAGCTTAGCGCAGCTTCTAAAAGTGCCAGTCGAACCAAAGGAGGACCAAGATAAGGGGAAGCAACCTGAGTTACAGGAGGGCAAAACCTCGGGAAGAACGTCTAGGTAGGGCTGTCGGCCACAGACCCGAAGACGCCGGCCCGTCTCCTCCTCTGACGATGGAAGCGACTCAGATTCCTATGGGAGATTCAAACCGTGTCCACCCAAGAAATTCCGGGGTAAACGCAACTCTCTCGCAGTCTCCAAATGGCTTCGAGACATGGAGCAATACCTCGATCTTCAAACAGTGGGCAAGCGATATTGGGTAAAGATAGCCGCTTCCTTCCTTGCCGACGATGCCGATGCTTGGTTCTTGGCAGAGTCCGCTCGGGAGGAATTCAAGTCATGGAAGGAGTTCAAGGCGGCATTTGAGGAGTATTTTATCCCTCAAAATGAATCCTTCAAACTCAAGGACGAGTGGAGGGGCTTGAAACAAGAAGGCCCGTTGTCCGAATACATTCGCAAGTATAGAAGACTCATGTTGCAGATAACGGAGATGCATGATCTCGATCGGCTGCATGGGTTCCTATACGGATGTAGCGTTTGGACGCGGTGCGAGATAGAAAAACAGTCGCCCCCCACTTGGGAGGAAGCCATTGTCATGGCTGAAAGATACCAGGATGCTGAGAGCAACCGACGTGCTCAAAGCATGTGCAAGACCGAGAACATCTCACCACGAAGGAATCAGCAGGGTGCAGGGAACACCAACGCAAACACCCGTCCTGCCAACACCACTCAGAACACGGGTAATGTACCAGTTCAAAGGAACCAAAACAATTATGGGAATAACCAGCAGAGTGCATTGCCAGCACCCCAATGGCAAAGGAATGATCCCCGGCCATTCTGTAGAACATGCCGTGGGAATCACTGGACACACCAGTGTACTCGCAATAATAATCAGACGCGGGTACAAACGGCTCAAGTAGAAGAGGAGCCTCAAAGACGAAACACTAATGTGGTCCTGACTGAACTAGATGACAATGATGAAGAAGTACAAGCAGGGAATAATGCGCCGCACGTAGGTACCGTGGCCGCGATGCCAGGGTGCTTTCCAATGACATTACGAGTGATTCAGAATATGTACTTCTGGGGAACGTTTGGAAATAAGAGAAAAGCAGTGTTGGTCGATTCAGGCGCGACGCATAATTTTATGTTGCCTCAGTGTGCAGCTAGTTTGCAGTTGGCCTTGAGTAAACTTCTTGAAATGTCAGTTACCTTCGCTCAAGGTCGAGATGATAATGTGAAGATCGCCCTCAACGTTCGTATGACAATGGGGGAGTGGTCGGCAAAGTTAGATTTTTTAGTTGTGCCACTGGAAGCATTTGATGTAATAGTTGGACTTTCATTCATGGACCGATACATGGTCAGCATGTTGGGTAAGGGAATTGATAAACTTTTGCTGGACATGCAAGGGAACATAGTGGTCGTAGACTGTCATAGAAGTCCGAGAAGAGCCCCAGAGGGAAATTTAGAAGCCCAAGGCAAGTCAGGAAAGGTAGAGAACCCAGGATCGAGTTCACAGGAATCAAGTCACAAGACAGTCACTCCTCCCACAACAAAAGAGGAGGCGGACAGGCAAAGAAAAGGAAAGGCACCAATGTATCAAGAGGGTATGCCCTCCAGCAGTCAGGGAAAAGGGAACAAGAAATTGAATTTAGAAGCAGGAAAGTTGAAATCTGTAGCCACAACAGCAAGGGCAGAGCAAAGACAACAGACACAAGGGCCTTTGACGGCCAAGCAAGTGGAAAAAGTGATGAAGCAAGGAGCTCAGGCACATTTGTGCGTCATAAAGTGTAGCCCCATTGACATAGACGAAAAGGAAAGTGAAAAGATGAAGGTTGGCGATAAAAGAGTTCATGAAGTACTTAGAGATTTTGAAGATGTTTTGCCAAGTCAGTTACCAAGCGGGCTGCCACCACTCAGGCAAGTCCAACATAGAATTGAAGTCATGCCAGGCCATGCTCCTCCGGCCAAAGCACCTTACAGAATGAATGAGATAGACCTAAAGGAGTTAAAAAGGCAATTGGTGGAACTGGAACAACAAGGTTTCATTAGACCCAGTAGTTCACCCTACGGTGCTCCCGTCTTATTCGTCAAGAAGAAAGATGGCTGCATGCGGTTGTGTGTGGATTATCGGGCTTTGAATAAGATCACTGTCAAGACAAAGTATGGAGTACCAGTTATGGATGAGTTGATGGACCGATTGGGTCAGTCAAAATTCTTTACACGAATAGATCTCCGATCCGGATATCATCAGATTCGCATAGCAGAGCAGGATATTGAAAAGACGGCATTCAGGACGCGCTATAACAGCTACGAGTGGTTGGTCATGGCTTTTGGACTCACAGGCGCTCCAGGCACGTTTTGCCGAGAGATGAATGATGGATTCAGAAATATGTTAGATGAGTTCCTGATCATCTACATAGACGATCTCTTGATATACAGCCGCACACTTGAGGAACACCTAGAGCACGTAATGGCCGTCCTTCAACGCCTAAGAGAAAGACAGCTCTATGCCAAGCCAGAAAAGTGCGAGTTTGCCATGAACTCAGTTGAATTTTTAGGTTTCATGGTTTCAGACAAAGGAGTGATGATAGACCCTCATAAGATCACAGCAGTTCGTCAATGGGCACCGCCTAGAACAGTCAGAGAAGTGAGAGAGTTCATAGGGTTCTGCCAGTTTCCAAGAAAATTCATCAAAGATTTCAGTAAAGTGGCTGCTCCGCTCACAGAGTTAACTAAAGGAAAGGGTTGCTTTGTGTGGGGGCCTAAGGAACAAGATGCTTTCGAGCAACTCAAACAGGTGATGTGCGAAGCCCCTGTGTTGAAGTTGCCAGAGTTTGACAAAGAGTTCGAGATCCACACAGATGCGTCAAGATTGGCAATTGGAGGGGTCCTTATGCAGGAAGGACGCCCTGTGGCTTATGAGTCACACAAATTTTCAGGTACAGAGTTAAGATGGAGCACTCATGAGAAGGAGATGCTCGCGGTGATCCACTGTTTGCGAAAGTGGCGTCACTATGTGCAACATAAACACACAAAGATTTACACCGATAATATTTCGCTCAAGTATTTCTGTACTCAGCCTAAGTTATCTCCCAAGCAAGCAAGGTGGCGAGATTTCTTGGCTGAATTTGACATAGACATAATTCACAAACCAGGCAAGCAAAACGTCATGCCAGACGCCCTGAGTAGAAGACCGACGCTGGTCGCAATTTCCATGGCCGAGAGTAAGACGAAAGATCAAATTCGTAAGTTGCAACAAACCGATCCGGATATACAGAGGATCATCAAAGATGTACACTCGGGCTTAGATCATAAAGGAAAATACACGATTATGAACAACATGCTATATAGAAAGGGAAGGATTTACATACCGGACAATGCAGAAATACAGAGGATGCTTTTATGGGAAGCACACGATTGTTAATTAGCCGGACATGGAGGACAAAGAAGAAGTTACGAACATTTAAAGGAGTATGTATTTTGGCCGAAGATGAAAGACGACGTGATTGAGTATGTTCAAACATGCCCGACCTGCCAACTAGTAAGACAGCAGAAGATAAAACCGGCAGGCCTACTCCAACCCATGCCCGTTCCGAACCGTCCTTGGGACATGGTCAGCATGGATTTCATAACAGATCTACCAACATCCGATGGGCATAATGCAATCATGGCTGTAGTGGATTATTTCTCTAAACAAGCACACTTCATACCGATGAAGCCACCTATGCCGGCAAAGGTGGTAGCACAGACTTTCTTCCAAAAAGTGTTTAAGTATCATGGCCTTCCCTTGGCTATTGTGTCAGACCGGGACACTAGATTCATGAGCGACTTATGGCGGGAACTTTTCTCCATTTTAGGCACTCAGCTTCGATTCTCATCGGCCTATCACCCCGATACCGATGGGCAAACAGAAAGAGTCAATCAAACCATAGAAAATTACTTGAGGAGTTATATTCAAGCAAACCAGAAGGATTGGGCCAAGCATCTCGACATTTTAGAATTCCATTATAACAGCTCAATCCATTCCAGTACATCTATGTCACCGTTCGAGGTGGCCACAGGCAAAAGTGTAATCACACCTATGGCACTCATGTCAGATGAAGTGCTAGTGGCAGCAGACCGGGAATGTGGTAATTTTTTACGAGACTGGCAATCCAAACTACGACAGGCAAAAGAAGCCCTTATCAAGAGCAAAGAAAGGATGGTAAGAATTGCTAATCAGAACCGAACAGAGGCGGCAGATTACCAAGTGGGTGACTTAGTTCTAGTAAATGCCAAGAACATCATTTTACCCAGGAATTTCACTCCAAAGTTCAATCATAGGTACTAAGGACCATACAAAATTAGTCACCGCTTCAACCAAGTGACATATCAGCTCGCTCTTCCACCCGAAATTCATATCCACAACTCGTTCCATGTGAGTTTGTTAAAATGCTTCCGCCCTGATACTCGCTTTGGACGTCAAGTCACATTGGTGGAAGATCCAATCGAACAACGATAGGCAGAGTTGATCCTCAAGGAGAATAGCTTACAATTCCTTGTCAAGTGGCGTGGCCGCCCCCACAAGGAAGCCACATGGGTAAGTAACAGAGTATGCCACCGACAGCCCAAAGCCTCATTGAGTCGTTCCAATCGACTCATCCTTCGACATCCCAGGCGCGAATTCCGTAGCTTTACGAGGACGCAAAGCTCTTCGAAGCGGGGGAGAATATGTGACAACCCGTGGGCAAGAGCCCCCGCCCCCACCCCTTGTATTTCTATCTAGGCCTTTTTGGTGCTTGTGTGGTTTGCCGACCGGCGCCAAATTGTGCGCAACTATAGGGGGACATGGTGAGCCTCCGACCCAAGTGACCAAAGCGAACCAAGCGATCTCTGCGATCAACGTGCGGTAGCCTTCGTGCTAGTCCCCTCTGTACGCACCTCTCGAAAGCGCCGTTGTGCCATCGAGGGGCCGTTGTAACGCGTTTGCCCGCGACGCTTAACGCGGGCCGGCTCACTGTAAACGTTCACCCGCGACGTTCAACGCGGGCCGGCTTAGGCCGTCTCTTTTGTAATTGTTCTCTTTCAATGCAAGTTGGTTTTTCATTCAAACGGTGATATTCCGCTTTCAAGTAAGCGAACAAAACACTCAAGTATGTCACCCTACCGACGGGCCGGTGCAAGTCGCCGAGCGAGCCCGGGGTGCTTGCTTTCGTTTTATCACATCGGGTAGCTCGCCTGTAGGAGAAACTCCGACTCCTCCAACCTGCGTTCCTCCTTCATCAGGCAGCTCCCCCGACGTTGAGACGCCCCCGCTGTCTCCTCCCTACTCTGGAAGTCCTGCTTCTGGTTCCTCTCCATTGGTAGGGTCGCCTCTCTCGTCACCTTTGGGGGGATCCCCAGTATCTTCTCCCGATGTGGGTTCTCCATTGACATCTCCAACTCCTTTCAGTTCCTACTCCAACCAGTCCATCGGGTGGTAGTGGTGGATATGGAGGCAAAGGATCGTGTGGGTACGTAGCAACATAAAGCTCTTGCGTAAGTATTTATTGGTAACAGGGTTTAACGATGGGACATGTGAAACGCCGGTGCATTTCTTGGTATTTGTTGTGTGGATGTGTTGGTGCACGGAGTGCGCGCTTCTGTTTTACATGATAGAATGGTAGTAGCATCTCCTTCATGTTGTTATGGAGTGCCTGTAACTGAAGTATTAATTAATAAGATTTCACTTATGAACTCTGTGCAGTTTTTGGAGCCATCATGATCTGAAGTTCCCGAGCACCCTGTCTGCATTGACGACTCTAGGAAAGGTCTTCGGAGGGCGGGCACTAAACATCTTCGGATCTCAGATGACTCTCATGCAGGCGCTTGTCAACTCTAACCAGGACGACTATAGCAACCTGGCCAGACAGGGGACGGCATCCCTTCTGAATTCTTACGCGTACGCTGGTGAATTCTCGCTAACGCCTGAGCAGGTTTTGGATGGTTTCAATAAGGCCCTCGATAGTCCTGAGTCAACAGGCCGCTCTTTTCGAACGAGCTAATAACACCTTGCCGTGACGGTCTTGATGTCACCCGGTCGAGCGGTGCGATGTTAGGCTGAACTTCATTTTATCTATGTTCTCCGCCTTGTTCATCTTGTGCGCAGTTGACCAGGAATCACTTCTACAGTGCTTTACTCTCCTCTAACCTCCATTGTTTCTAGTTACTGCTCGCAGTATTCTTGAGTACGTCCCTGATTGCTCATCTCTTCTGCATACTCTCTGAGTAATCTGTGCATATTATGATGGGCTATCAGATGTCCTTTCTCCGCCGCGATCGGCACTATGAGCGTTGTGCATCTTATAATGGGATTCTGTTAATGCAATGGTAGCATCTGAAACTTAATCATGATCGTCACCATGTACCTTCTGCTTCTCGGTTTTGTGATCAGAGCACCTTTTTATGGTTTTCTCAGATTGGTACATTTTGCGTAGATGAATTGCTCACGCTGAGCACTGTAATGTAAATATAACTCTGAAGATGCATGTACGAGAGGGAAAAATTGGCAAACCACAAAACAGAGATCCCTTCAAAAGGGATGATTCAGCAATTACAAAGTTGTTCACATAGGCATCTAACTTCATGTCAAATCAAGAATTATGATGATGCCTAGATGTGTTCAATTTAGTTCTCAATTTAGTAGACTTATGATGGAAGGGTTGAATTAAAAGATGGTGGCATTTTTGAACATGCACGGCAAGTAGCTGGTTATTGGATACTCAATTACAACCCTTTTATTGGATCACACACTTGGAATGTTGTGAATTTCTCATCATGTACACGAGGGTGGCTACAGAAGCCACAAGGAAGCATCCCGAAAAGCTCTTATCTCTCTCTTGATTGTGAAGTGAGAATGAGCTGTTTCCTTTGCTTTGACTCTCATTAATCTAACAATAAAATATCAATGTCAATCCGGCATATTTTTGTTCCGAGGGCGGAGGTTGCCTTGAAGTTTGGTGGACCCTGAACAAGAGAGTTTATTTTTTGTCCATTAACATTCTTCCACGTGGATGGGGCAAATGTGCCGCCAGCCTCTGTGGACCTAACCTTAGTTTCTTTTGAGATGCGTCTCACAAGAGTTCAAAATCCATATCTAATCACAAATATTTTCATATTCCTATGGAATCGAAATAAAACAAGAAGCTTGCATTCTATGGAATCGAAATACAACAACGAGGTTTTTTGCCTTGCCCACTCTTGATTGTAAAGGAGGATGTGAAGAGAATCTAACTGACAAGACATGAACCTATGAAGGTATACAACGATAGATATTTTCAAAGAGGGGACAACAATGGAAACAGGAAAGCAACAAAGATATCTACATGAACCTATGAAGGTATACAACGATAGATATTTTCAAAGAGGGGACAACAACGGAAATAGTAAAGCAACAAAGATATCTACATCCAAGATGATCTCGTTTGATTGTATACGTTTGTATGAAGCATGGTTTATGGTACGAATTCAAGAAGAGATGTTTTTAAGACCCAAAGAAGACAAGATAAAGCATGACAACAATCACCATGTCAAAAGGAGACTAAAAGTAGCCATAGGTAAGGAAGAAGTATGCAAACTGTATGAAATACGAATTTCAGAACAACTACCTATGAAAGAAGTCTTTCTAAATATAGAACAATAGCCAGTGGAAAATGATCCAAAATACAAAGGTGGATCAAAGCAAAGCACAAAATCTTAGAAGACATTAACCTATGAAGGTATACAAGGATATATATTTTCAATGAGGCTACAACAAGGGAAAGAGTAACGCAACAAAGATATCTACATCCAAGATGATCTCGTTTGATTGTATACCTTTGTATGAAGCATGGTTTATGATAGGAATTCAAGAAGAGGTCTTGGTAAGAGCCAAAGAAAACAAGATGAAGGAAAAAACAAGACAAAAATGCTTGAAAGCAAACAAGGTCACAATCTATCAGATACGTGGATAGAAGGGCAATAGAAGCAAAAGGTGAAATGGACAAGATTTAGCGAATAGCAAAAACTCAAAATTGTAGCTTTAGGTGTTGAAATTTATATAGCTTGTGGCAAGGTCCAATTGTGATGCTTGACACATACTCAGCTCTCACCATTTAACTCTTTAACCTATGTATTTATAACAAACTTAATCCTCTTGAAAGTTCAAGACAAACTAGGTCTTGAAGATGTTGTGTTTGATGAGAACAAGTCACTATTTGAACATGATTGTAGGAAGATCAACCTATGACATGATCTAGAGGAATACTTGCCAACATTCTCAAGCAAGAATACACATACACTTGAAGTATCAATTGATTTTGAAACTTATTAGAAGACTCCTAGAAAATAAATCAAGTCACGGAACTCCAAGGTAAAGACCAAGATACAAGGGTCAAGGGATGCTACAGTATCCTCTCAATAAACGATGAGAAGATGTAGTAGGGAGAAGATGAAGAAAGTAGAGAGGTATGGCTATGGTACATCTCTAGTGACAAAATACTCTATCTATTTAGCACAAGATTGAAACTTTGAAGAGCCCTCATCTTATGAGGAGGCAAAGAGGAATCCACAATGGATGAATTCTATGGGAGAAGAAAGTGAAGCCTTGAAGGAAAATCACACTTTGGAATTGGTGCCCAAGACTCCAACCATTAAAGTCATTGGATCGGGATGTATATACAAACTAGTGAAGAAGAAATCTGATGGTACCATCAACAAATAGAAAGCTAGACTTATGACTAAAGGCTATGCTCAGACCCAAGGAATTGACAAAGGGTATGCTCAGCTAATGGAATCATAGGCTTCTGACCTATCTATAGGATAAGCATTTCATTGTTAGCAAAGTAGATTATTCACTCTCAATCAAGAGGAATCATGGAGAATTCATATACCTTTGTGTATATGTAGATGACATAGTACTCATAGGTAATGATGTTGAAGAGAATAGGAGGTCAAGCTACAAATGGAGGAATTTTAGATTATTGAACTAGGGCAATTCACATACTTCCTTGGATTCGAAGTAGTCTATATAGAGAAGGGCATTTATGTCAATCAAAATAAATACATCAAAGACATGTTCGTGAAATTCAAGATGGAGAATGATGAGGTTATAGGTACAACTATGGAAATATATTTGAAGCTAAGCCCTCATGAAGGTTAAATAATTGAAGACATATCAAGCTAGCAAAGCTTGGTGGGAATTTTGAAGTATGAAAAACTTTCTAGGGTAGATATTTGCTATAGTGTAAGTGTCCAAGTTAATTCATGCATACTCCTAGGAAAGCACACATGGAAGCACCTAAGAGGATCAAGTATATGATATAGACATAAAGATATTATTTGATGCAGATTGAACAAGTTTTAAAGATTATAGGAGAAGTACTTCATGTTATGTTACATTTGAAGGTACAAAGCTCATTAAAAGCTCAATATAGAGGTTCGACAAATGCAACTTAGGAAGCCATGTGGATCAAGATTGTGTACTTATATTTGGGTGTAAAGTCTTGTACTCCTCATATCTTCGGAGAAAATATAAGATCCCTTCACCTTGCAAAAAATCCGATTTATCACCCTATGACCAAACATATTGAGGTCCATTATCACTATGTTAAGGAGAAATTGTTGAAATGAAAAAGGACTACTCCTACTCTACTCACATGCACACATCTAACAAGCTAAGGAGGAAGGAACAAAAGATAACAAAACAAGATTAATGAAATAACTAGAAATGAGCTTACAAAGTATGCTCTATGAGCATGGAGACTCCATGAGGAGAGGAAGCACACTCTTGGAAATGAGCTAGAGTGGAATGACTTGTGTGGAGTGAAGGGAGGCCTTGCTTATATGAAGTTCGGGAGAATTCCCTTGCATGTGGGATATATGTGCTTGCATGAGAATGAAAGTGCTCTTGGACAAAAGGGTGGAGCATAGAACTCTCAACATCATGCCCCCTCCATGTGATGACCCTTTTGTTTTGACAAGGTCCTTTCACTTTGTGTTATAGAGACCTTTCAATTCTTTGTTGTTGGAGTGGTTGTTATCCTCTCTTTACATATCTCGAGCCTTGCCATGAGCTTCAACATCTTTCATATTTGAGCTTGCCTTATAGTGGGCTATATGAATGCTTTGGGTAGCGTTCATGACAGGAGGTAGAATGAATGCATAGGTTTAAGACTTCATGGCTTTGGGAAGGTCCTACCATGTTTATACATGATGATGTGTAATCCCTTACACAGTACTATGTAAATGCCATTAAAGAAATGATAGGGAAGATCTTACCACACTTTTTAAGGTGGCAGTGTCTAGTCCCTTTACACATGAACATTAATATTATGCAGGAAAGATTAATAAAGGCGCCTATCTGTAGATATACATGAAGTGAGAATATTCCAGAGACATTTTAACGAAACGATATGCGATCACATCTACCAGATGAGTGTACATGTAGCTCAGGCTTCTGTCTTAGTTTCACATGATTAAACAACTAATACGTTTTATCCACACTCAGAGAATCAAAGTGGATGGCTAATGCCCATCAGCTCATAAAAGCTTCCAAGCAGGACACATGAAGTATCTGCCTAACTTTAGGCAAGATGTGGGTCAACAAAACAAAAATAAACTATGTGCACCATCGCTTCCAAATATAGCTAGCTGTTGACTAATGTCCAGCTCTCTCTTGAAGAAGTTGATATGTGTCAATGGTGCCTTGGTAGCACTAAATCTACCAGTAATCTATTCCTTGAATATGCAGCATAGGAGTGCCTTTCTCCATCGTCAGCTTAGTAGATATGCGCGTCGATTATCAGCCAAAAGATTGATTCTCTTTGGCATCTTCATTCAGTGTTTGCGTACTAGAATCGAATTGAGGAATCTGAGATCTGGGCAAAATGCATCATTCCTTACGTCTTCTATAGTGCCATTTTTGGCTATCGCATACAGGGAATCGGGAATCATTTCCATTTTTGTCTCCTACACACTGTGATTCAACATCCATTTGCACAGAGGTTCCGTGTAGCAGCTCGTATGCCTGTTTCTTCTTCGTCCTCTATGTATCGAGGTTTGTAGTTCCATTCGTATTGCCTTAGTGTACTGCTCAGTTCTTACTCCCTTTCTCTGTCGGCCTCCTTTTGGTTGCTTCCATCCCAACCAGAGAGGATGCTTAGAGAGGCAGATGCGTAGCCCAGTAAGGTGCACCCTTTACACGTACTGGATACAGATTCTCTTCTATTTCAGCACCTCACTCAAAGCTGTTACAAAAGGACCAGATGCTCAGAAAAAACAGCAATGATGACATTGCTCATGTAGTGGCCAGTGGCCACCGGTAACGTGCCTTCATATGTTTTGGAAAAGGATCTCACCGACTGTTGTAGGGCAGCTTTTGTTAGAAAACTTGCAGTGGAAATGATGACAAGAAGGTCATTGGAGTCACTTCCAGTGGTAGGCTTCGATTATGCATCTGTTCTAAATCATGTTGCGCACACTGCTATAGCTTAGGTGTTCGTTACCTATATCCATTTATTGAAGGAGCATCTGAGGGATCTGCCGATGGATTTGACATTGCGAGGACCATCATAGAGGTGTCTAAAATATTTTCTCGCTCATCTTCTCCTTTTTCGATGTAGGCCTGCACGTAAACTATGCCGAAAAAGCCCTAGAGGTAGATGATAGATGAGATCTGAGCTATGAATGTTATAATCTCTAGCAAGCTAAGTGAATGGAGTGGAATACCCGCCTTCTTTTTTTTGTCACTCCACCTTCCTAGAGGAAAGTAAGAAGCTGCACAAAAATTGTAGAGGAAGAGCTTGTTGGTGAGGCCAACAGGTAAAGGTAGGGCATCAGAAGCAAGGAGTATCTTGCCATTCTTCATGCGCTTCGTGGTTGCTTGCTTATGAGAGAAGATCATGCATGATTTCTCGTCTCATGGGTAAGGATGATCCATTCACATGCTCATAAGCACTTGTTGTCAATGATTTTATTTAAGAACAGAAATAAACAACATAACTATGGACACTAAGCGAGGTTATTGACCTATATAAATCATGCTTAATGACACAAGGAAATAGTGCTTAGAAGCACTTTTATTATCAAGATATGGGAGGGTGGGAGGGATTAAGAGTATAACACATGCTAATGAAGATGATGAAAGCAAAACTCAAAACGAAATGCTATCTAAACAATACCTATGCTCTGATACCATGTTGAAATGAAAAAGGACTACTCCTACTCTACTCACATGCACACATCTAACAAGCTAAGGAGGAAGGAAAAAAAGATAACAATAAATGATTAATGAAATAAATAGAAATGAACTTACAAAGTATGCTCTATGAGCATGGAGACTCCATGAGGAGAGGAAGCACACTCTTGGCAATGAGCTAGAGTGGAATGACTGGTGTGGAGTGAAGGGAGGCCTTGATTATATGGAGTTTGGCAGAATTCCCTTGCATGTGGGATATATGTGCTTGCATGAGAATGAAAGTGCTCTTGGACAAAAGGGTGGAGCATGGAACTCTCAACAGAAATCACAAACAAGGTTATTGACCTCTCATATGTATCCAATCAACAATAGTGTGCCTATATGATGACCAAATCATTGGATGGAGTAAAGTTGAACAAGTTTAAAGCTATGATTGGACTTTGGTTAACATCAAAGGATTGAAGACCCAAGCATCTTACGCGTGAGAGGGAGCTATTGGTGCATGAAGCAAGCCTACATACTTGAATTATTCACAATAGATTTCACTTGATATTTGAGGCAAAATTTTATACTCATAGTAGCATACATTTAAAGCAACTTGAAAGGTTGATTTTTGGTTTTATCTTAATCAAAGCTAAATGAGATAATTCGAAAGAATCTCATGAAATTATTGGAAATTAAATGCCATGAACTCAATTGGAATAAAAATTCAAATTACTTCGTAAGATATTGGATCACTTTTAAGTGGAATCTATCATCTATTGTGATGCAAAAATGTACATATACACTAGTAACTTTAGCCATGCAATATAACCTGATCCTCACACTCATTCTAGGTGATTTATGTATTGCCTCAAAGCTAGAGAAGTCCTCCTCTCTTGCATTGTATCATATCACAGTTGGACATACATTTATACTTCATTTTCATAGCTACATGTATCTCTCATTATTATTATTGTGCATTGATTAAAGTCTTTCAAGTTTGCTGAATCATTTCTTTGTGTATAGTATTATCATCAAACTATCCATTACAATACAAATCTACAACTGTGTTGAAAATGTTTGTAGATCATGCGTTATGAGTAAATCAAGATGAATGTGTCTATGTATCTCCTTGTGCTTGAAAAGTCGACATTACCCCCATAAATTATGCACATTGCTCTAAGTATATTCCTCCTAAATTCATGAAATAGCTCAGTATAGCTCATCCAACACTCCATTTGAAAGTGTGCAAAACTTCTTGGGTGAGTCGCTACTAGGCTGTGAGATTTGAGTAAAATATTGAGTGTCTTCATCCATAAATAGAAGGTTTTCTCAAGGTGTTGTGTACACACATTATCTCTTTTGACATAGTGTTTTGAGAATAATGTTGCAAAGTACTATGGTTATCTAGATGCATATATTTGAACCTTATGGAGTCCATTAAGGTTCTTTGGATCTAGGTAGGCTGGTCTTGAGTAGGTTCTTTCCAAGACCCTCTTATCTCTTTACTTTAACCATCACTACGCTCAAAAATGTGGAAACAACACCTTGCTCTAAACATTTTTCTAAGATTTTGTGGCCGGTTGAAGATTCTCAAAAATTTTGGGACTTTGGATTATAAATTGGAACTTCTAGGTGATTTTTACATCATCCATTATTTCGTGTTAGTAAACTGAAAAGAAAACTCACTAAACAAGATAATCTAAGATACAATAGTCTAACCTATCTCACTTCAGAACATCCCTCACAAATGAGAGAAAGTACTATGCACTCAAGATAAAAGGATTAGGTATCATGTATATAAAGAGTGCATAGTTAAGTGGAAGGACGGGATACAAGAAAGTGCCTCTTGCACTACAACAGATCGATGGTATACCGAGGTTCTTACCAAGGAAAATGAACGCGGCTTCATTTGCCGCGACGCCGGTGTAAAGGTCGGTTTGCACGTCGGTACCAAAGAGTCAGTATAAACCTCAGTATAAATGTCGGTATAGGCATCGGTAAAAGCGTCAGTATAAACATCGGTATATACGTCGATAATCGGCTTCAGCTGCATCACCTCCTGGGTGTACCGACGGTTATTCCGATGACACTACTGGGAGTACCGTCGCGTATACCGACGACCATACCACAAAATTTTTTTTGGGCAGACTGTTTTGTCTTTTGCTAGAGCAACATTCACATGCTGCTGTGTAGCAAACGACAATACACTCTGCCCAAGAAAAACCCGAGTATGTTGTCTCTTGCTATAGCAACATTCCCATGCTGCTGTGTAGCAAAAGACAATACACTCTGCCCAAGAAAAACCCGAGTACATGTGACATGTATGATAGGCAACAGAAACATGATCTGATAAAGCAAAACATACTGTCAAATACAAAAGACATGGAAGAAATCAATCATGAACCATGTACAAAGAAATGAGACACATTGACATGATATTTATAAACAACAACCAGAACACATGTATATGTGTGTATGCCTATGTATATACATGTTCATGTGTATATGTATTATGTGTGTAAATTTGTATATGTGTAAATATTTGTATGAATTTTTAAAAACCCTAGAACCCTAATCCTAATGACCTAGATCTAAAACATGTGTATGTGTGTATTTTTGTGTATATAATGTGTATGTGAATATATATATATATATATATATATATATATATATATATATATATATATATATATATATATATATATATATATATATATATATATATATATATATATGTGTGTGTGTGTGTGTGTGTGTATGTGTGTATGCATATGTGTATCTATGTAAAAACCCTAAAACCCTAATCCTGAAGACCTAGACCTAAAACATGTATATGTGTATGTATGTGTGTATATAAGTAAAAGCCAAAAACCCTAATCTTAAAACCCTAACCCTAAAACATGTGTGTATGTATATGTCACATGTGTGTATGAATGTATGCATGTGTGTATATATCTATGTGTGTGTATGTATGTATGTATGTGTGTGTGTGTCTTTGTGTGTGTGTGTGTATGTGTGTGTGTATGTGTATATGTATTATGTGTT
>CM035414.1:67400216-67447716 GCA_020310875.1 Ceratopteris richardii | reverse complement strand
TATGTATGTATGCATCTGTCTCTTTATCTCATTCTCTTTCTATTTCATCTCTCTCTCTCTTTCATCTCTCTCCCTCTTTCACTCTCTCTCTATCTTTCTCTTTCATCTCTCTCTTTCTTTCTCTCTCTCCCTCTCTTTATGTTTCTCTAGATCTCTCTCTTTCTTTCATCTCTCTCTCTCTATCTCACTCTATATCAATCAAAAACAAAACAATCACTTACATGGATGTAATTGTTTGGAGCATTGTCCTCAAGGTCCACTTAATGTTGCCCTTCGTCGAATTCCAAAGATTTGATGCCAAAAAGCTCCTACAAAACGAAAGAGAAGAGAAATTAGAAAAGGGAAAACACAAAGATCTAAAGAAACAGAGATGTAGAGAAAGAGGGAGAGAGAGAGAGAGGGAGAGAGAGAGAAAGAGAGAAAGAGTGAGAAAGAGAGATATGTGTGTACACAATAGGCGCAGAATGTAGTTCGCACGCACAAACTCGACAGTAGCGAACTTTGGTTCAAAATGCAAGCAAATGTCAAATTTTTGCTCTCGGGCCCGGTTAAAATGTTGCCTCGGTATAAGCATCGGTATGAGCGCCGGTATAAGCGTCAGTATAAGCCTCGGTAATTTACAGTAAAGTACCGACGCCAATACCAGCGCTCATACCGACGCTTGTATACAGACGATTAAATGACCGTCAATATTGCATCCATTGTTTTTCAAGCATTTTCAACGGTCATACGACGTCGAGGCGTGACCGTCGGTATGGGCAACGTCGGTATGCCCCCGATATGTTGTACTGTTGGGAATGAGTAAGTTCAATAAACAAACGAATTCCCTCTTTTCTAAATTTGAGTAAAAAATAAGGCAAATATTTGATAGTGAGTCCATGATCGATGACACTGATCATGGTGGATAGGGAAATACTCCACATAATAAAATAACCCACATTTTCAAGGATGAAAATTTTGATGGGCAAATAATGTTACATGATCCTTGGGTTACATTCTTAGATAATGGTGTAATCGTTGCGAACCCCTAGCTTATTTACTTGAGTTAAACCCGTGAAGTTGGAGTATCAATTCTTGGTTTTAACCCTTGTAAGAACCCTTGTCTATTTATGTGATTGGAGCCTCAAATGAATTGTTTTTGTCCTTGGGATTAATCACCCTAAGGTATGAGAACCCTAGGCTTGGGATAAGCTTCTCCCGAATGCTAGCTTGATTTGTAGATGATGGGAAACCTTTAGATAAAATAGACTACATGTGACTAGACTTGGGAAATTTTCCACATGAGGAACACTTAGAGAGAGAGATAAACTTAAAAGAATAAATGTTCTACATATTGAGAGAATGAAATGTCTGAGAAATAGTAGGAATTCTTGAATGATATTAAAACGTTCTAAGCCCCACGACTTTGGATGCTATAAAAACGTTATAAGCCCTATGAAGTGGAGGAGTTTCATAAGTAAAATGTAGAACTTTGGTATATAGTTTCAAGTAACTTTGCTTTAGCTACAAATGTGCTTTTGTTAAAAAAACAAGGAGACTTAGGCTATTCTCTTCTTGTCTCCTCTAAGGTGGGTTTACCCTTTTCTTTCTTTCATTAAAAGAATTACATCTTATGACCCTCTTTCTCTATTAGTTTGAAATTTCAAAGATTCTCGATGAACTCATCCACGAGTCTCAAATTCTCTAGCTTCAATCCATTGAATTACCCCTCAATAGAAAGCCAACCATAGTAGAAGTCCAAAAGGCTTAAGGTGTTGTACACTACTCCACTCATTAATTTGAAAACCTACTACAATTCATCATGCCATTAAATTAAAAACATGATAAAAGAAACTTCAATGTTGATGGACAAGCCTACAGAAGGATATCAGTTATGCTTTTTATAGAAGGTCCCTGAGTAGGTAGTGCATACAATTAGTGGATGGCATGCATCTATAAAAATAACTCCATTTGAGGCTATGTATGGTTATAATTTTTTTACTCTACCTTTGTTTTATGGTTTTCCAAATTAAGTAGAAGTATCTAAAGAAATTCTTGAAAAGATGGATGAAGAACTTGGAAAAATTAAGCAATGCATAAAAGAAGCTCTGAAAAGACAAAAGAAATTCTATGATTTGAAGAGAAAACCACTTGAATTCAAAATTTGAAGATTCAAAATTGCTTGAACATGTATGCAGGTTAAAAAAAGGTTTATGTGGTCTAAAACAAGGTCCAAGAGCTTGGAATCATAGGCATGTGGTCTATTTGTAGGATAAGGGTTTCATTGTTGGAAAATTAGTTCATTCACTCGTAATCAAGGGGAATCATGGAGGTCATATACCTTTGTGTGTATGTATATGACATAATGCTCACAAGTAACAATGTTGAAGATATCACGAGGATCAAGCTACAAATGAAGGAGGAAACACATTGAGGTCCATTATCACTATGTTGAGGAGAAAATCAAAAGGAAAGAAAATCAACTATCATATGTATTCACACAATAACAATGTGCATATATGATGAACAAAGCATTGGATGGATTGAAATCAAACAAGTTCAAAGTTATGATTCAACTATAGGATTCGGACTTTTATGGAACTTTTAAGATTCCCAAAAAGATTGGGACTTTGATTTATCAGTTGGAACTTCTAGATGATCTTTTACTTTATTCATTATTTCATGTTAGTAGGCTGAAGAAATAGATAATCTTGTAACTTCAGATATAATAGTCCAACCTATCTCACTTTAAAACATCCCTCACAAATGAGAGAAAATACTCTGCACTCGAGATAAAAAGACTAGAATTCATGCATACAAAGAGTGCATAGTTACGTGGAAGGATGGGATAGAGTAAAGTGCCTCTTGGGAATGAGTAAGTTCCATCAAGAGAGGATTTCCTTCTTTTCTAATTTGAAGTTCAAAATAAGGAAAATCTTTGACAGTGAGTCCATGATGGATGATACTGATCATGGTGCATAGGGAAATACTCCGCATAAGAAATTAACCCACATTTTAAAGGATGAAAATATCACATACTTCCTTGGATTGGAAGTAGTATATATACAAAAGGGTATGTATCTCACTGAAAATAAATACATGAAGTACACTTTAACCAAGTTCAAGTTTTCTGAGTTTTCTGAGCTTTTTCTCTATGTATATAATATTATCATCCAATCTATAAACAAAAATACAAGGAAAAACAAATTCACAACTGTGCTAAGCATGCCTACAAAGTTTCAGAGTCAATAGGTCTATAGAATATCTTGAATTATGAGTATTAAGATGAATGTGTGTATGTATCTCTTTCTACTTCAAAAGTTGGGATTACACCCATAACCTCTTATGCACATTACTATGATTATACTCCTCTTAAATTCACCCAACACTCCAATTCAAGGAAAACATAAAGTTTCGGGTGAGTTATCGCTAGCTTGTGAGCTGTGAGTAAAATATTGGGTGCATTGTTCCATAAATAAAAGGTTTTCTCAAGGTGTTGTGTACACACAGGTTATTTGTTGTGACACACTACAAGGAATACAGGCGCATAGCAACGGTTAAGGTGACACAATTTCATCGCTATAAAATTGCAAAATGCATCATAATAAGTGTTGCGCGCGCACCCTCGATTAAACAACGAGCCAAACGATGTTTTTTGTGACTTCTGGCACGACGGGCTTTGTGACGTTTGCATAGAGCATCACTAATACGAAGGTTTTAAATAGCGTCGCTTTTTGCGTCGCATAAGTGACGCTAAAACATGTCGCTCATAGCATCGCTTACAAGACGGTCTGTTGACGGAAAAAAATTAAAAACGTTGGAGGCTCTTCGATCGGCATTTTCACACATCTGATCAAAGAGCTCTCCAACGTTCGCAATTGCGGTGTGCTTACAAGGTGAAGCAAGTATATGCAGAATTGTTGTTTTGCCTAAGATCTCTCTTATTGTCTCCCTCTGTCTCTGTTTCTCTCTTTCTACATCTTTCTCTCTTTGAATTCTCTCTCTCTCTTTTCTCTCTTTATTGCAGGTTATTCAAGAAGCTAACCAAGCAAAAAGTATGGCTAACTATTGTAAGTACTATTTCTATTCTTTGTATATCATTTGAATTGTGTTATTTTCATTAGATAGCATACTCACACTTATTGATATGCACTTATACACTTATACATGATGAAGATGCACTTTCACACATATACACATATACACATGCACATACACACACATATATACACACAGATACATGTGCACATACACTTAGACATACACAGATATACACATGCATATGCACAAACATTTCTACAACCACATAAAAAAACTTACATGCATGCATTATTGCATATATATATATATATATATATATATATATATATATATATATATATATATATATATATATATATATATATATATATATATATATATATATATATATATATATATATATATATATATACACACACATTAACATATATGCAAATACATGTATATGCACATCCACATGCATGCACATGGATGCAAATGGAAATGCATCCACATACACATGCATGTTTGCTACATATACACATGCATATACATACATTATACACATATATACACATATATATGCACATACATACACACACATATACACATGCACACACACATGCACATACCTACATATACACATATACATACAGAGATATACACATAGAGTTACACACATACATATACACACACATACACATGCACATGCACATACTCATACACACATAGACACTTACACATGCACATGCACATGCACATACATACATATACACACACATACACATGCACATACATTTATATACAGACACATACATATACACTTAGTTATACACATATGAATGAATTATATAATTAAAATATTAAAACACATATACACATGCACATACCTACATATACACATATACATGCACATACACACATATACACATAGAGTTACACATATACATGCACATACATATACACACACATACACATGCACATGCACATACTCATACACACATAAACACTTACACATGCACATGCATATACATACATATACACACACATACACATGCACATACATACATATACACACACATATATATACACTTAGGTACACACATATGAATGAATTATATAATTAAAGTATTAAAACACATATACACATGCACATACCTACATATACACATATACATGCACATACATACACACATATACACATAGAGTTACACATATACATGCACATACATATACACACACATACACATGCACATGCAAATACTCATACACACATATATACTTACACATGCACATGCACATACATACATATACACACACATACACATGCACATACATACATATACACACACATACATATACACTTAGGCACAGACATATGAATGAATTATATAATTAAAGTATTAAAACACATATACACATGCACACGCACATGCAGTTACCTACATATACACAGATACATGCGCATACACACATACACACATAGACACATAGAGGTACACATATACATGCACATACATATACACACACATACACATGCACATGCACATACTCATACACACATATACACTTACACATGCACATGCACATACATACATATACACACACATACACTTGCACATACATACATATACACGCACATACATATACACTTAGGTACACACATATGAATGAATTATATAATTAAAGTATTAAAAAAATGCTTAATATAAACAATAATAATAATCAATAGAACAAAACTCTTCATTACCTAGTACCATACACACAATTCAAAACATAACTCAAATTAAAAATATATAGATAATATATATATATATATATATATATATATATATATATATATATATATATATATATATATATATATATATATATATATATATATATATATGTAAATTCATATAATCCAATTTCATAATCAACTAAAATACTAATCATCATCATCATGATCATCATCGTCATCATCAGCAGTATCATGATCATCCTGATCATCCTCATCCTCATCGTCATGGTCACCCTGTGACGATTGAGATCGTCCCTCCTATGTCTGTCTCTCCAGCTCATTCATATTTGTCTCTCCATAATACTCATGTATTACATATAACAAACATAAATAAATAAAACAATTAAACCATTCATAAAAATAAAATAATTATATAAAATTTAATAATACTCACAAAGGCATCAGGATGATCTCGCATATACTCGCTCAAACGTCGATATCCAAAATGTGTAGCATACTCGATCTCATGTTTCGTAGGATATTGGCCATAATCCTTTTGCTGCATTGAAACAAATAAAAAAGATTAGTTGCTTGCATTTTAACTGAAATAAAAAATATACTCACAATAACACATATACTTACAAATGTAGCTACAAAACCATTATGGTCCATTTGGCCTAGGTGTGATGTAAGGCCCGACTCCACTCTCTTCTTTGCAGTAGCCTATTTATTTAAGAAAAAAATACATAAATTAAATGTGAAAACTTACTAAAATATATAAAAATTATAAATATAAACTATTAATTTGTGTACCTTCTGCTCAGGAAATGACTCCTGAAGACGTCGCTATCTACGAAAAAACTGCCACGTCTCAGGTGGTATGTTAGGTCGCCTCTTATTTTTTTCCACCATACAATATCTCCTGTTAATTCAATCTCAAACATCAAAAAAAAAAGAATACTTACACATATATACACACACATACACATACACATACCCACATACACATATACATGCAAACATATACGCATACATATATGTATACATATACACATATACACATATACATACATATAACATAAACACACATATACATATCCACATATATATGTACACACACGTGCATGCATATACACTCATTCATACAAAATACATGCATTTATCCCACAATAATGTGTAGTTGTGTATATGTGAATTTGTGTGTATGTGTAAATGTGTATATGTCAATATGTGTGTATGTGTAAATATGTATATGTGAATTTTTTGTGTATGTAGATAATCAGATTATTAATATCAAATACCATTATTTTAGATTTTGATCAATCAGATGGAACTCCACCATCGTCTCCTCATCGTGCAACGACTATATACTGTAAGTATATCAAACATTTAATTTTAAATATATTTGATGGATACATAACTTATATATATATATATATATATATATATATATATATATATATTTTCTTATTATGTATAGATTCTAATCAATCAGAGGGTACTCCACCACATACTACCCATGCAACGACTTCAGATGTGTCCTCCGATCCGAATTATGATGAATTGTACTATCAAGTGCATATTATATGTTGGTGTAACTCTTGTTATGGCACGTATGGAAGACCACGATTGGAATGTATTGAACATGAGGCAGACTATGGTACTTTTGAGCATGCACCATCACCTAGTCAACATGATAATGCTTGGGTATGTATTTTATATATATATTAATGTCATTATTTTATTTAAAAACCATATACAAAATCAAATTACTATTGATATACAGGAATACTTGCTCGATGATGATGATCATGATAATTTTTCTCATAATGTTAATATACCTCGTACACGTCATGGACTTGTTGTTCATCAATTACAAGTAGAGGTGTCTAGAAATCCTCTACCTCCTAGTTTAGAGATTGAAACAGCTCGAGATTATCCGTTGCCAGCTTGTGATCATTCTTTAGTACAAACATATGATAGAAGAAGATATGGAGGATGGAATAGAGGACCACTTCCTTTAGATGGAAAGGTTTTCAACTTTTGGGGTAATCGCTATATGATTGCTCCCTCCACTATTACTAATGCTGGTCGTGGTCTCTTAATTGTAGAGGATTTGTATATGCCTCCGAACTCTGAAGTCACTCTTATGTCATTTTGTGGTCCTATATATGGGTGGGGAGATCAGCATCAACTTTCACTTTATGTTCAAAGCATGAGAACTTATGGAATATGCTTGAACGCAACATCCCTTACTAGTAGAAGGATTTAACATGCAAAAAATGAAAGACTATATATTGATGGAAGACCTTACACACATGGAAATATAGCAGGTTTAATAAATAGTAGTCGAGACTTACATAATAGTTCAAGGACTAATTGCACATTTGAGGAGCGTGAAAATAGTCATGAATCACCATACATGAGTAGAGATGTATCAAGATACATAGTTCTCAATGCTATCACTACATTAGATGCCGGTGATGAACTATTAGTGAATTATGGATGGCGTAGATCTCAAAGAGCACCTTTTAACTAGAGAGTAAAAATTTTCTATCCATATTTAATAAGTTATATACTTAATTTTATATTTAAAGTTTAGTTTTTATTCATTTATGGAATACTAATGAATTTTATTTATATGTGTAGATTCCAATGTGGAATATGCAAGGTTGAAAGATCTATATTCAAAAGACGATAGAGTACAAGATTTGTGTGACAATGATGAAGATGATGCCGTGGAAGATTTTATTGAGGATTGGTATCAAAATGATAGTGAGAGCATTGATATTTCTAAAAATGAGAAATATCTTTGAGAGGAATGTCTAAAGCATGTATATGAAGGAAGTTGTTTGACATGACTAAGTGCGAGCTTACTTATTCTCAATCTTCAAAATGGTTTTGGATGGAGTAATGTATCTGTTTCGACACTATTAAGGTATAATTATCAATTTTCTATCTATTTATATATATGCATAAAATATATATATATATATATATATATATATATATATATATATATATATATATATATATATATATATATATATATATATATATATATATATATATATATATATATATATATATATATATATGCATATATAAGCATACACATAATATACATGAATGCATGCACATATATAAACATACACACACATATACACACATTTTGAAGGATGGAAAAACAATTTTAAAGGATGAGCGAACAAAAAGTGTCCATTCAATGCAGGTTTTTATTCTTACTTTAGATAATGTAAGAACAAGAACTTGAATTGAATGGACACTTTTTGTCCACGCATCTTTTAAAACTATTAATGCATCTTTCAAAATATTCGCGGAAAATTTGATTGTTTGGATGGCAGGATATGATTGTTTGTTTTGGAGGATATGAAGTATGTACCTTCATTTAATGATTTGTCAATTCTATCATATGTTCAGTTTGAAAGTGTGAGAAGTGGATTTATAATTTCTATTCAAAGAATTTGGCACTATTTATAGGCCATACAATGGTGACCTGGATGAATCCCATGCACAGAGGTTACTCAAGATAGAGCAACTTAATTATAATGGACTAGTGCCAGCAGGATTCCTGGGGTATGCAGTAAACCTTTTGCATGTCGATGATGAGCATCTGAACTTTAGGATACAAAGTGGAAATCATGATGGCTTGAGAGGATCACTTTTATATAGCTTGTTCAAAGAACTTCAGTGTCATAAACCTGAAGTTCTTTGAACAAGCTGTATAAAAGTGATCCTCTCAAGCCACCATGATTTCCACTTTGTATCCTAAAGTTCAGATGCTCATCATTGACATGCAAGAGGTTTACTGCATACCCCAAGAATCCTTCTAGCACTAGTCCATTATCATCAGGTTTCTCTATCTTGAGTAACCTCTATGCATGCGATTCATCCAAGTCACCATCGTATGGCCTATAAAGAGTGCCAAATTCTTTGAATAGAAATTATAAACCCGCTTCTCACACTTTCAAACTGAACATATGATAGAATTGACAAATCATTCAATGAAGGTACATACTTCATATCCTCCAAAACAAACAATCATATCCTTCCATCCAAAACAATCAGATTTATCGTGAATATTTTGAAAGATGCACATAAGCATACACATATATAAAATTATATGCATATATATATATATATATATATATATATATATATATATATATATATATATATATATATATATATATATATATATATATATATATATATATATATATATATATTTTTTTTACTTTTTTTAATATATCTTTTTTTGCTGAACTTATAGGTTATTATCTGAAAAGTTTTTACCAAGTCAGAATATTCTTCCTACCTCACATGATGAAATGAAGAAGCTAATCAACAATCTTGGTATAGATTATCAATGTATACATGCATGTCCTAACAATTGTATTTTATATAGAGGTGAATATGCAGACTCTTTGACATGTCCCAAATAACCATCTCCTTGATATAAAGGTGAAGAAGGTAAAATCCCAGAAAAGGTATTGAGACATTTTCCATTGGCTCCACGGATTAGACATATGTTTCAAAGCCCTGAATTATCAAAGCTTTTGACTTGGCGACATGATCACAAAAGTACTGATGGAATAATCAAAATTCCTCATCATAGTGTTGCTTTTTAGCATATTGATTCTACATCGCCTGAATTTGCACAAAATCCATAGAATCTAAAGTTAGGAGTTGCATTAGATGGGGTTAATCCATTCTCCATGAAATCCAGTAAATGGTCAACATGGCGAGTGGTAGTCATAAACTACAATCTTCCGCCATATCTTAGCATTAAAAAGGAACATTTAATGCTTTCACTTTTAATCCCAGGCAAAAGACAAGTTAGAGATATGAATATATATGTTGCTCCTCTCATTGACGATCTCCAAGAGTTATGGAGAGCTATTAATGTCATTGATGTATTGAAAAGCATCAATGAAAGATATATTACGGTTCGTGGTATTGTGGCTTGGACTATTCACGATTTTCTAGGATACGGTGTTTGTTCAGGTATTGATGTAATTTCTTTATTCAATATGCATGTAAATAAATATGATTTAATCTAATTATATTTTTATCATTTTCATGATGCAAGAATATCTACTAAGGGATAAAAGCTTGTCCATATTGTGGTGATTGGTTGAGATCAATCTATAGTCAGAATCTCAACAAAAATATTTATCTTCAACATCAACAATTCTTGCATGATGATCATCCATTAAGATCTAAAAGAGAAGCGATACATTTTAATGGAAAGCTTGAAAGAGGTCAGTGTCCAAAACCTATGACACCTATGGATTGGTATAAAAAATGGACTGATGGACCTCTGATAGATCCAAAATCAGAAATCTTCAGTGATAATTCAGATAATGAGTATGTGAAGAGAGGTAAAGGAAAATTGGCGCTCGTAGAGAACATATCATTATGGTATTCTTTGGAGTATTGAAAAGAGTTAAAAGTATTTCATCTTCTTGATCCTATGCATATATTCAAAAATATTGGTTATTCACTATGGCAACATCTTCTTGGACTAAAAGATACCATAGAATCAAGGAATGATTTGAAAGAAAAAAAATCCAAACCAAAGTTATGGCTAGTTTTTGATAGACATCGACAAGAAACGACTATTGCACCTGCTCCTTGGGTACTTACAACAAAAGAGATAGAGACTATCAACAATAGAAATAATTGATTAAGACTCCTGCAAAATATGGAGCATCTTTTCAAAACATGTTTACTATGGATGATAAGAGCTTATCTGGGTTAAAGACCCATGACTGGCATATTTTTTTGAAACATATTTTACCTTTGGTTATCGACGGATGTACAATGAAAGGAGTACGAGATGTGATCTATCGTCTTGGATCACTTATAAGGTAACTATGATACTTATATATTTAATATGTATGAATATTGGATATCTTTCATTTTTGAATTAACTTCATTTTTTGATATTCAAGTTCATTTAATAGTCCATCTTGTAGATGAAATAGAGATTGTAGGTGTTTTCAACACTCGATTGATGTTTTGGGTCGAGGGATTTATGGGAATATTAAAAGGTTATGTGCGACAAAGAGCGAAACCAGAAGGATCCATGGCAAAGGGTTGGATGCTTGAAGACTGCATGTATGATGTTGGTGAGTACCTTGAAGGAGTTCATGAAGAAGCTCCACGTGCATGGACCAACGGGTCTTCTTCAAAAATAACAAATGAGGTATTATCAGGTAAGGGAGTTCCATTCTTATTTTCATTTCAAGAAAAAAATGATGTTTCTACTTTTGTAGCATATAATAGCGAATGCATGCAAGCATTCCTTAGCGAGTACGAGGAACTTCAAAATCTCCGAAGTAAAAGGCGAAAACATAAATGATATAGACGTAACCTCGATAATAATGAGATTACAGATATATCTTCTTTCACAGATTGGCTATATAGTCGTTTGCAACACGCCAACGCAAATAATGAAGAAATCTCAGATGAGCAAAGAGAGTTAATGATAGGTTGTGAACAAAAGGTAATTTTATTAAAATAATATTTTATTTTTTTAATATATGTATATTATGTTCTATTTACTAATTGAATTTATTCTGCAGGCTCGAATGCTCACTAATATGTGGGCTTTTGGACAGCATATTAGAATCAAAGCCATTCATTCTTTACGTAAAACAAAGGATTCTAGTATTGTTGCTTCTTTCAAGCAATTATCACGTGCTAGCTCAAAAGACACGAACCTTATAGATAGCGAACTTGGTTACGTAGGAACTATTGTTGGTATCTATGAAATTTCATTTCGTACATTCAAAGAGGTAGAAAAAAGTTTATATTTTTTATGATAGAGTTAGTTATTTTTTTAAGCACCTAATAATGGGTTTTTGTTGTTATATATTTTGATAGGTCATTTTGAAGGTTGATTGGTTTTGAGCTGAGTATAAAGGTAGTAATTCCACATTAAGAAAGGAATTATCTAGGTTTTGGGCAATTGATTCTTCCAAGGTAATGCAATCTACTAAAGAACCATATATTCTTCCTATGCATATTGAACAAGCATTTTTTTCATAAAAACCCAGATGCTCATCCTTGGTGGCAAGTCATTCATGTGCAACCTAGAGGTAGGTCATTGTTTGAACAGTTTATTGTTAGAGAGATTGAAGAAATTCCTCTTGATGATTCAACATCAGATACTCATACATCAACATTTGAAAGAGAAATTGAAATCATTATACATGATAATGATACTAATCTTTATGATGAAGAGGATAATTCTCTACATGCTGATTCTACTGATGAGGAAGAGGAATTACCAGAAATAGATATTAATCCATCAATAGATGATGTGATTCATGAGAGCATAGATTTAACAATAGAATTATTAAATGAAATCAATAAGGATAATGAAAACATATGAGCAGATTAGATAGTAAATTCTACTCTAGTTATCGATCAATAACTTGAAATGTTTTTTTTTAAGTTAAAACTTGAAGCTCGGGGGTATGCCTAATTATTTTATATATAGCTTTATCTTCGAGGAGCAAATTTTTATCATGTATGTATGCATATGTGTGTGTATTCATGTGTATCATATGATGTGTATTCATATGTGTGTGTATTCATGTGTATCACATGTATATCTACTCCATTTTATATTTATGTATGTGTATCTACATGATGTGTATATATCTTTATATATATTATGATCCTCATTGATTCGAGTAGCTATCTATAGAGGCATAAGGTTTGGAGGAGAGACATCTCTCTAGTAGGACGTCGGAGGAATAGATGCAATGTGTACATATACTTCAAAAATATGGCCAAAAGGTTGAATTAGAGTTTTTAAATTAGGGGTTTTAAAACTCTAACATCGAAATTAGTGTTTTCAATTTAAGATTTTTGAAATAGGATTTATTTATTTATTTATTTATTTATTTATTTATGTGTATGCATGTGTTGTGTATGTATGTGTATCTATATGTGCATATGCATTTCTTGTGTGTGTGTGTGTATATATGGATGTCTGTATGTATATATGCATGTAAATTTGATTATATGAGTCTATGTGTGTGTAGATATGATTATGCATGTGTATGTGTATGTGAGTATGTGTACGTGTATGTGAGTATGTGTATGTGTCTATGTGTATTCATTATATGTGTGTAACTGCATGCATGTGTATGTGTGTGTAAAAATGTGCATGTATGTCTGTGTATGTATAAATGTGCATGTATGTGTATATGTGTGTAAATGTGCATGTATGATGTATATGTGTGTGTATGCGTGTATTTGTACCTCCAATCTCACTCTTTTCTCTCTCTCTCATATACATACATATGTACATACATAAACACACATACTCATATCCATATGTATATACATAAAAGCAGTGCATACCGTGCATTATCGCGACGATGAGCCATAAGTGTCCGCATCTCTTTTAGACACCACTTGAGCGACCATCTTGTCCCAAAATCTGTCTCAAGTGAACTAAGTACATATTTTTTATCCCTCTCATCATGCTCACTACAAAAATTAGAAAAATAATGTAAATAAAACATAAGATATTTATTTCAACTTATATGTAAAATTTATACTTACTTCCGCGGTAAGTGGACAAGGCGCAGGTAAGAGTCGCATAATGCCCGCATTATTCTCATGAACTCCAATCCATTCCCTATGTGCACAATGTTCCCATCTGGCTCTATATTGCACTCTAGTCCTAAGGTGCCTATGCATGTCCTCATAGGCAACTCGGCTCTGCTATCACGATCTGGAGGTGGTATAGGTGTCCTAGAAATAGATAGATAAAAATAAATAAAAATATGTGTTATAATATCATTAAAAAAGTTTATGAAAAAAAAACATACCTATGAGTAGATAGCTATCTTCCTGCATGTGCAGCCGCAGAAGAGACCTCCTCTGATCGATGGGTAAGCATCTGGATCATATAGTTTAGCTCATCATCAGACATCTCTAAGTAATCACGCATGATGGCCCCTAGAGTATCAGACGGAACTTTTGCTCTCATAAGAATTTTCATGAGAGTGAGTTTCACCTTTCTCTCTCTACTAGGATCCATAATATCTAACATATAACACAAAATGGGTTAGAAATCAATATATATATGTGTACATATGTATGTGTGTATGGATTAAGTACGTGTATGTAAGCATGTGTGTGTGTATGTATGTGCGTGTATGTGTGTGTGTATGTGTGTATGCATGTGTATGTGTGTGTACGCATCATTATGTGTGTATGTGTCTATGTGTGTATGTGTGTGTGTCTATGTGTATGTGTGTGCGTCTATGAGTGTGTATGTGTTTATGTGTGTGTATGTGTCTATGTGTGTGTAAGTGTCTATGTGTGTATGTGTATGCATGTATGTATGCATATGTGTGTATGTGTGTGTATGCATTATGTATGCATATGTGTGTGTATGCATTATGTATGTGTATGTATGCATGTAAGTATGTATGTATGCATATGCATATGCATTATGTATGCATATGCATATGCATTATGTATGCATATGTATGCATGTATGTGTATGTGTGTGTATGTCTGTCTATGTATGTGTGTATGCATATATGTGTGTGTATGTGTGTGTATATGTGTCTGTATGTGTGTATGCATGTGTATGTGTGTGTATGCATCATTATGTGTGTATGTGTCTATGTGTCTATGTGTGTATGTGCGTGTGTATATGTGTGTGTATGTGTGTGTGTGTGTCTATGTGTATGTGTGTGTGTCTATGAGTGTGTATGTGTGTGTATGTGTCTATGTGTGTATATGTGTCTATGTGTCTATGTGTATGCATATATGTATGCATGTGTGTGTATGCATGTGTATCTATGTGTATGCATCATTATGTGTGTATGTGTCTATGTGTGTATGTTTGTGTGTGCGTTTATGTGTGTGTATATGTGTATATGTCTATGTGTGTGTCACTACGCGTCTATGCATGTGTATGTGTTTATGTGTGTGTATGTGTCAATATGTGTGTGTGTCTATGTGTATGCATGTATGTATGCATATGTGTGTATGTGTGTGTATGCATTATGTATGCATATGTGTGTGTATGCATTATGTATGTGTATGTATGCATGTGAGTATGTATGTATGCATATGCATATGCATTATGTATGCATATGTATGCATGTATGTGTATGTGTGTGTGTGTGTGTATGTCTCTATGTGTGTGTATGCATATATATGTGTGTATGTGTGTGTATATGTGTCTGTATGTGTGTATGCATGTGTATGTGTGTGTATGCATCATTATGTGTAGGTGTCTATGTGTGTATGTGTGTGTGTATATGTGTGTGTATGTGTGTGTGTGTGTATATATATGTGTATGTGTGTGTATCTATGAGTGTGTATGTGTTTATGTGTGTGTATGTGTCTATGTGTGTGTATGTGTCTATGTGTGTATGTGTATGCATGTATGTATGCATATGTATGTGTATGCATGTGTATGTGTGTGTATGCATCATTATGTGTGTATGTGTGTGTATGCATCATTATGTGTGTATGTGTCTATGTGTTTATGTGTGTGTGTCTATGTGTATGTGTGTGTGTCTATGAGTATGTATGTGTTTATGTGTGTGTATGTGTCTATGTGTGTATGTGTATGCATGTGCATATGTGTGTGAATGCATTATGTATGTGTATGTATGCATGTGCATTATGTATGCATGTAAGTATGTATGTATGCATATGCATATGCATTATGTATGCATATGTATGCATGTATGTGCATGTGTGTGTATGGCTCTCTATGTGTGTGTATGCATATATGTGTGTATGCGTGTGTATATGTGTGTCTATGTGTGTATGCATGTATATGTGTGTGAATGTATCATTATGTGTGTATGTGTGTGTATGTGTGTGCGCCTCTATGTGTATGTGTGTGTGTCTATGAGTGTGTATTTGTTTATGTGTGAATATGTGTCTATGTGTGTGTATGTGTCTATGTGTGTGTATGTGTATGCATGTATGTATGCATATGTGTGTGCATGTGTGAGTATGCAATATGTATGCATATGTGTGTGTATGCATTATGTATGTGTATGTATGCATGTGCATTATGTATGCTTATGCATTATTTATGTGTATGTATGCATGTTCATTATGTATGCATGTGTGTGTGCATGTAAGTATGTATGTATGTATGCATATGCATATGCATTATGTATGCATATGTATGCATGTATGTGTATGTGTGCATGTCTCTCTATGTGTGTGCGTATGCATATATGTGTGTGTATTTGTGTTTGTATGTGTGTGTGTATGTGTGTGTGTGTGTATGTGTATATGTGCATTCATGTGTATGCATTATGTGTGCATGTGTGTATGCAACATTATGTGTGTATGTGTGTATATGTGTGTCTATGTGTGTGTGTGTCTATGTGTATGTGTGTGTGTGTCTATGTGTGTATATGTATGTGTGTATGCATATGTATGTGTGTGTGTGTGTGTGTGCACATACCTGGCTTCAATGAGATGCGTGTCTCTCTCTCTCTTTCTCCCTCTCATCCTCTCTCTCTCTCATTCTCTTCTTGCTCTCGCGTGTTAATCCTGGCACAAATGTGCTGGGAGAAATCAAAATTTTTTTTGAACATTCCACAGTGTCACATATGCGATGCTATCCAGTTTGCCAATGTTGCAAATAGCATCGCTAATTAGCGATGCACTCATTTAGCGTCGCAGGCATCGCTTATGCGATGAATGCCCATAAAAAAAAAATCCAAAAATAGGACTGTCGCTTATGCGATGCTAGCATCGCATAACCAATGGTGCTCCTTTTTTTTCAATTTGGTGGCGTCGCTACGGCCCCCTATTTCTTGTAGTGACATAGTATTTTAAGAATGATGTTCCAAAGTACTATGGTGATCTAGATGGATATATTGGAAGGCCAGGGGGTCAATTAAGGCTCTCTGTAGTTACTTAGGTTGGTTTTAAGTAGATTCTTTCCAAGACACTCTTATCCCTCTACTTTAGCCATCACGCCTTGCAAAACCTTGAAAACAAGACCTATTCTTAACATTTTCCAAGCTTTTATGTTCATTCTAACTCATTTAGGTATTGCCTCAAAGCTAGAGAAGCTATGTTCTCTTGCATTATATCATATGTTAGTTAGTGATACATTTATACTTCATTCTCATAGCTACACGTACCTATATCTAGTAGTATAGTACATTGAGTAAAGTCTTTCAAGTTCTGTGAGTCCTTTCTCTATGTATATAGTATTATCATCAAATCTTTAAATAAAAATACAAAAAAAAAAGTCACAACTCTGTTAAGCATGCCTACAAAGATTCATAGTCAATAGATTTGTAGAATATCTTGAGTTATGAGTAAATTGAGATGAATGTGTCTATGTATCTCCTTCACCTTGAAAAGTTGGGATTACACCCATAACTTCTTATGGATATTGTTATGAGTATATTCCTCTTAAATTCACCCAACACTCCAATTTGAAATAAAGACCACCCCTCAATAGAAAACCACCGCGAGCAGGAAACCACCTCTCAATAGAAACCTAATACAGATTCATCATCCTATGAAATTAAAAACATGATAAAAGAAGCTTCAATGTAGACGGACAAGCCTAGGGAAGGATATGAGTTATGCTGTTTACGGAAGGTCCCTGAGTAGGTAGTACATGAAATGAAATTAGCTAAATGTTGGCTGACAAGGAGAGTGTGCCAGCCGCATAACCTCATGTGGGAATGAAATGCTTACTGGCTGTGCATGAAGAGAGAATGAAATGCTCACATGGAGGGCTGGAGCTTGGCGGCCAGCGGTCCAATGTCTGTATATCAAGACGAGGAGGGGATAGCGGGACGGTGACTTTCTGCTGCTGATCGCTCTCGCTCCAGGCGCGGACGCTACAACAATGGCTTCTCGCTGCGTTTCGACACTCTTTCTGTTGCTGTCGATCTTCTTGGTGGACGTAGAGTGGGTCTACGGAAGATCAGCGCCAGCTCGCCAGTTGGGCGTGTATCAGCCTTCACCTTCAGGCGGTTCATCCCCAGACATCATACCGGCTTCCCCAAAGACTCCCTCTGGCGGCTCGCCTAGTGGGAGTTCCTCTCCTTACCCTTCTGCGCCGTCTGGCAGCTCCCCTGCGGGAGGCACTCCGGATTACAGTCCTCCCTCGTCCGGAAGCTCTCCTGTCGTTCAAACTCCACCCGGCTATACGCCTCCCTCTTCGGGCAGCTCCCCAGTAGTGGAAACCCCTCCCGATGTCAGTCCTCCCTCTTACACTCCCACCGCATCCGGTAACTCCCCAGTTGGTGGAACACCTCCCGATTTCACTCCTCCCTCATCGGGTAGCTCGCCTGTAGGGGAAAATCCCACTCGTCCAACCTACGTTCCTCCTTCATCAGGCACCTCCCCCGACGTTGAGACGCCCCCGGTGTCTCCTCCCTACTCTGGAAGTCCTGCTTCTGGTTCCTCTCCATTGGTAGGGTCGCCTCTCTCGTCACCTTTGGGGGGATCCCCAATGTCTTCTCCCGATGTGGGTTCTCCATTGACATCTCCAACTCCTCTCGTTCCTACTCCAACCAGTCCATCGGGTGGTAGTGGTGGATATGGAGGCAAAGGATCGTGTGGGTACGTAGCAACATAAAGCTCTTGCTTAAGTATTTATTTGTAACAAGGTTTAACGATGGGACATGTGAAACGCCGGTGCATTTCTTGGTATTTGTTGTGTGGATGTGTTGGTGCACGGAGTGCGTGCTTCTGTTTTACATGATAGAATGGTAGTAGCATCTCCTTCATGTTGTTATGGAGTGCCTGTAACTGAAGTATTAATTAATAAGATTTCACTTATGAACTCTGTGCAGTTTTTGGAGCCATCATGATCTGAAGTTCCCGAGCATCCTGTCTGCATTGACGTCTCTAGGAAAGGTCCTCGGAGGGCGGGCACTAAACATCTTCGGATCTCAGATGACTCTCATGCAGGCGCTTGTCAACTCTAACCAGGACGACTATGGCAACCTGGCCAGACAGGGGAAATTGCTCACGTTGAGCACTGTAATGTAAATATAACTCTGAAGATGCATGTACGAGAGGGAAAAATTGGCAAACTACAAAACAGAGATCCCTGCAAAAGGGATGATTCAGCAATTACAAAGTTGTTCACATAGACATCTAACTTCATGTCAAATCAACAATTATGATGATGCCTAGATGTGTTCAATTTAGTACTCAATTTAGTAGACTTATGATGGAAGGTTTGAATTAAAAGATGGTGGCATTTTTGAACATGCACGGCAAGTAGCTGGTTATTGGATACTCAATTACAACCCTTTTATTGGATCACACACTTGGAATGCTGTGAATTTCTCATCATGTACACGAGGATGGCTACAGAAGCCACAAGGAAGCATCCCGAAAAGCTCTATCTCTCTCTTGATTGTGAAGTGAGGTGAGCTGTTTCCTTTGCTTTGACTCTCATTAATCTAACAAGAGATCTCGAATTAGGGTTAGGGTGAGTTCATAGAAGGCAGCTTACAACTCACCCCACTTTTTGATGCCGCCACTCAAGCGTTCAAAGAGTACGGTGGCAATATTGATTCAAACAGTATTGTTGGTTGCACAGATATGTCCACCAATAAAATATCAATGTCAATCGGGCATATTTTTGTTCCGAGGGGGGAGGTCGCCTTGAAGTTTGGTGGACCCTGAACAAGAGAGTTTATTTTTTGTCCATTAACATTCTTCCACGTGGATGGGGCAAATGTGCCGCTAGCCTATGTGAACCTAACCTTAGTATCTTTTGAGATGCGTCTCACAAGAGTTCAAAATCCATATCTAAGCACAAATATTTTCATATTCCTATGGAATCGAAATAAAACAAGAAGCTTGCATTCTATGGAATCGAAATACAGCAACAACGAGGTTTTTAGCCTTGCCCACTCTTGATTGTAAAGGAGGATGTGAAGAGAATGTAACTGACAAGACATGAACCTATGAAGGTATACAACGATAGATATTTTCAAAGAGGGGACAACAACGGAAACACGAAAGCAACAAAGATATCTACATGAACCTATGAAGGTATACAACGATAGATATTTTCAAAGAGGGGACAACAACGGAAACAGTAAAGCAACAAAGATATCTACATCCAAGATGATCTCGTTTGATTGTATACGTTTGTATGAAGCATGGTTTATGGTACGAATTCAAGAAGTGATGTTTTTAAGAACCAAAGAAGACAAGATAAAGCATGACAACAATCACCATGTCAAAAGTAGACTAAAAGTAGCCATAGGTAATGAAGAAGTATGCAAAGTGTATGAAATACGAATTTCAAAACAACTACCTATGAAAGAAGACTTTCTAAATATAGAACAATAGCCATCACAAAACTCATGGGCTCGAACCATGGACCTTTATATTCTTTGGACATTGTGGCAAAACAACCTCACTATAAAAGCAAAATTTCATCACCCACGATCCTCTCCATCACACGTTGCATAGGTCATTTATTTTGATCATTGATTTTTTCTTATATCTACAAGTGGATCACTTACCATGATTTTATGTACCATACAACCTACAACATCATTATGTAGATTATTTCCAACATCCATTGTTTGGTCATTTTCATGTCAATAAATTTGTCTACAGTATCCAGCTCAAACATTACTAGCCTAACATGCAAAAATTGATTTTTCATAGACTCTAACAATGCCTGGCTTGGCAATATTTGAATTCTGCCATAAAAAACCATGATTTGTATATCTAATGTAAGAGCATGATTTCTATTTGATGGGACTTGATGGTTCAAATTCCAACATGGATAATAAGAAAAAAATATGGGATTTAGTACTTGAACCAATCGTAAGAAGCTCAAGCTCACCATGATTCATAAGCGTGTACAATTCTTGCAACACGTCCATAACATCATCTCTCATCATGGATGTCCTCATACATTATTATCTGATTATCTGATTAGGGATGCTAGTTTAAGAGTGAATTCATGAAAATACTTACACAATGTTTGGGCATCACTAAAGTCATTACTCACCATACCATCATTAAACCAATGACTTAATGGAATACCTAATAAAGACTATAAAGCAGTTTTTGTTCCTACGTGCATTGACACACATAACTACCAAAACATATCAGCAAATCCCCCTTGGTAGTGATGTATTGAAAAAGGAGGTGGCACTCATGTATAATGAACTATATTCGAGAAATGTGGAAAGAAATGAATCCATAATAGGAAGTAAGACCAAAACTTTGTGAAAAGCTTCAAACTTCACCTATAAAAGGCCTTTGTGAAAAGGTTTGCAACATATTATGTGTGGGTATATTAGCCAAACTAATTTTTTTAGTAGATAGTATTTCCCTCACATAATGAATATGCATCTCAATGTGCTTTGTTCCAACATGGAACACAAGGTTCAGGGCAATTCGCAATACACTATGAATCTTGATAGACATGGTGGTAGCGGAAGACTAACCAATAGCCAAATACTCCAAAGACACCTAAGCCACACACACTCAACACTTGCTATGAAAGCAATAATGTCAATGTATTTTATTCGACATAAAGCTAATCCTCCATCAATTTGCATAAACTAAATGCCAAAATAATGATGCAAACATTTGAAATTTAACATCTCAAAAGAGGCACAGAAATCAGCCTTAAATTTAGAAATATGATTGTTATTATGGCCAATGGGCGACATATTATCAAGATAAACAACAATGACCACAAGGACAGCATCTACATGCTGACATATAAGGTCGTCACTTTTGTCTATTCTCAAATCCATATGCTAGAAAGCAGGCATGTATATTTTCATACAACGCATATCGTGGTTGCTTTAATCCATAGAATCCTTTTCTCAACCTGGAGACTTTATCTTCATTCAATTTTTGCACAAAACCATGGGTCTGAAATAGATAGAAGTTGTCATGTAAATCACCATTCAAATGTGTAGTTTAATATCCAAGCTATATACATTCAACCATGTTCAGATGCAAGTGCAAAAATGTTATAAGGAGTGGCCATTTGTCATGTGGGTGAAAATTGTCATCCAAATGAACGCCTTCTTCTTGAGCATAACCTTTGGCAACAATACTAGCCTCATACCTATCAACTCTTCCGTAAGGCTTGTGTTTCAACTTGAATCATTGTTTAGTGGTAGTGGCCTTTCTTTGTGGAGTTAGATCACATAAAGACTAACTACCATTTTTCATAATAACATCATATCCTCATTGTAGCGCATCCATCTCGCTTTTTGAGTTCTATGCTTCATCAAAAGAAACATGTTCATTCTAATCATAAAGGTTAGAGATAATTATTGCATAACAAATGCAAAGCAAGCACTATGAGATCCTAAATGAGTATGATATGAGAAAGATGCATCTAATTTGCTATTTCTCAAAGTCTGCTAAAAAAATGGGATGATTTGTATCATTACTTGGAACCTCTAAAGGTTGCAAAAATACCACACTAGTTCAAAATTTTTCCTATCCACCAATAAAAGAGGAATTTTGAACTAACTGATTTCTCTTCGGTAAATGAAAGGAAGGGATGAATCATCCCATATTCAAGATTAATGACAATAGCAAGTAACTTGAACGCGTTTATTCTATGGGTCGTACGAACAATAGCCTTTGCTTTTTAAAAATATACCTTATGAAAATACATTTCTTTACTTTATAATCCAAGTTTTTATGTCCCTCTTTAGACACTAATGCACATGTGATTCAATGAACAACACGAATATGAGTAATATATGGCTTGGAACCATGCAAAGCACCATATGGAGTGATATATTACAGTGCTTTGGTGGGTCACCTATTAAGTACACATTCTACACATAGAATAACCTCAAGCTAGAAATTATGTGGTAAAGCCTCACGTTTGACCATAAAACTCACTATTTTAGTGAGATACATGTTCTTCCTTTCAATAGCTCTAATTTGTTGAGGTGCATATGGAAATCTACACTAATGTTTTATCCCATGTTGATTGAGAAACGCAATAACTAAGAAGACATATAACCCACCCTCAATCAGAATGGACGGTGCCCATTTCACATGCTATCATATTATTAGCCATTATAAGATGTCTTTAAAGTGCATACATTCATCAATGAAAATTCATCAATGAAACTCAATCACTATGGATCATTCCCAAATCAAGGTGTCTGCATAAGACCACAAACATCACTATTAACAAGATGCAATTTATGTGGAGTCCTAGTTGAACCATCCTTTGGGGAGGAAGAACACTCCATTTTAGCCAAAATACAACCTTCAAAGACATGCTTGGAAGACGTCTCAATTTTGGGTGGACATGACACCATTCGGGATTTTGACATGCACAAAAGACTAGCAAAATTTAGATCACAAAACCATGTATGCCAAAGATTTGCAGTTGTGATAGCTACAAAATCATGAAATAAGCATGGTGAATCAATCATTGATTTCACATAAGCTATTAGCTTATACAAATCATGAAATTAATGCCAAAAGGGATGATTGCATCACCAGTTGAGAAAACATGAAGCGTACATATGTCATCAGAAAATATGATAAGAAACAAAATATTGACTAGTACTACCACTAGTAGTAGTCAAAATGATATTCACATCTCCCTTGATAGGATAAGAGTTGTTCATACACATGACATTATTCCTTGTAAAATAACACTAAAATGAAGTGAACAAATTGTGTTGCGAGGTAATATGTCTGATTGAACTTGTATCACGATACCAAACATTTGTGTCTAGTATACATACATTGCACATGAGATAACGAATTATAGCTATAATGATTAGTAAATTCTCACTTTACACTATGAACAAGATTAGCAGAGTGTGTCTTAAGTGTATAGGCCTCTACATCAACCATTCTAGCCTCGTTCTTCTTTGCCTCCTTTGTAGTTAGCTTAAGAAAATTGATGATGAAATGATCATTTGTCTTACACTACTTCCAAAACTGGCTTAAATTTTTTATTTTCTTGTCATCTTTATGATCCTCCTCCTTTGTACAATTAGTGTGTTTCCACTTATGAATAGATGAGGTCCATCTACCTTTGGAATTCTAACTAGCTAAGAAAGCTTGATATACAACACACATACTTGATGTATGTGTTCTCTCTAGACCGATCTTCCTACAAAAAGATAGAGACTAAATCCTCAAAATTTAACGCATTCACATTTCCTTTCATCACCAAAAGAATAGTAGAAGAAATTTCATAAGAATCTATAATACATTAAGGTTAGTCTACACAAGTGAACATCCTAACAAGTTTTCATCAAGAGAAATGAACTGCTCTTTCAAATCTTTGATCTTTGTAAAAAAATTTCCATTGAATATCCTTTCACTCATTTACTCACTCTTCAAATATTTTTCGAGGTAAGTACCAAGAACCTCATTTCTTATCTGATATAATGTTATAAGAGTATCCCAAGCATCTTTTCTTGTCTTGCATAATTCTCTACCAATTTGAAAGATAGAAAACAATGCGTACTACCCAAATCGATTAGAAGTTTGATTTTATGCATAGAATCATACCCATAATCCTCATTAGAGAAGCCCTTGGGAAAGAACTAGCCACCATTCAATGTAAAGAAAATTTAGCCCACTTACCTCCATCATCTGGTTTGTAAATTTTTGCACCTTCCTCAATGATGATGTTTATCACCTTGCATTGTGCAAGCCGAAATATTTCCTTGTTTGGGCATTCTTATGTTTGATGCCCCTCCACCCCACAACAAAGACATGAACTAAGTCTTTTTGCTTGCTCAATTAAACTAGGGTCTTGCTCCCAAAGAATTTTAGAATCCATCAAATTTAGAAAAAAAAAGCTTTCCCCATGTTGAATACAAAACTTTCCCGGAAGCATGTGTTTGTAGTAGTCAAGTTCTTTGTTTAGTGGTATCTATCAAAAGCAGAAAACGAGCAACAAATAGGCATATCGGAAGGCATCAATAAGTGTGCATGAAAAGAATGTATGCATCAAAGGAGCCTATTTGTTTTAAATGTTGGAAAAATCCACACTTTTTGGGCCCTATAATTAAAAAAATATACAAATTTCCAAAATGCTTGTGAGAGGCAAAAATGCTCAACTCTTCAATCAACACAATAGTGCTAGAGATGCCCTAAATCCACCTCCAGATATCACTTTTCAGCCCTCCAAGATTATAAATTCTAGAGAGAATAAAATCAAGGCATTATCTCAAAGTGAAATAAATGTAGAGCCCAAAACGAGGTACTTAAAACATGACTCATAAAATTTTCATAAAGACACTGACTCATACTATTAATCTATTTTTAAGGAATCTTTCCCTTGTGTCTAATACAATTTTAGGTCGAAGCTCAAAAGATCCATCATCTTTCAGCTTATAGTTGTCTTGCAAAACATGCACAACATTAGGTACATAACTTTTAAGTAAAGCTAACATGAAATACAAGATGCACATTTAAATGTTCAGGCAATTTGAACAAATAAGCAAGAGATCCAATCTTCTTCAAAACTTTAAAACGACTTGTGTTTCATGAAGAAAGTCTATGATCCTTCCCTAGTAACAAGTTAGATAAGTGATGACTGTAAGACAATAGTTACGAAATATAACACAGGAGTAATAACAGAGAAGATAATAGATATAGCAGAATCTCAACAATTTTCTACTAGCAACAAGTACAAAGATGATGGAATTGTCCACCCATGCGCTCTCAAGGTAGAGCTTAAATGGTGATCTATACAACTCTAGATAGGGAGATAAAAGGTAGAGGTATGTTGGCTCAATTCGATATCTCAGGTAGTGTAGAAGTCATGTATATATAGGATCATGGATGGCCTTCCGTGGACGGCTATACATGGGCGGTAGAGCATGGGCCGCCACCGCCTGCGTAATTGCCATACACGGCTTAGACCAATTGAACTGACCTAACAAATATAAATGATTTCAGACTCCGATAGGGAATATCCATGTCGTGTTCCCTTTATCGTCGCACCAGGGGCGATGCCCCCGGACCCCCACTAGGGGGCCCGTTGGTCCCCTGGGACCCCCCAGCGAAGGGGCCCGCTACCTTACATGGTCCAATATGGCCTTCATCCAACATGCAAGTTGGGATTCCCATCAATTGGGTAATGCACACTTGGCTTCTCCTCATAATGGGGGCCTTACAAAATGTGCATACAATCATGAGGGGTAGACATTGTTCATATACTAACACCCCCCCTCAATGTTTACCGATAATAAATCAAGTAGGTCTTTGTCCTATGGCCATCTGTTGAAGATGCCTGTTGAGCCGCTCTCTTCCAAGTGCTTTAGTGAATATGTCAGCATAATTTGCCTCTGTTGGGTAATATTCTAGCTCCACAGTTTCATCTTCAATTAGCTCACGAATGTAATGGTACTGTACTTCTATGTGCTTGGTACGAGCATGAAATACTGGGTTCTTTGCAATAGCCATACAACTTTGATTATCACACTTGAGTACAGTCATAATGTTTCATGGAAAGCCTAGATCTGCAAGAATTCTCCTTAACTAGACTGCCTCACAAGAAGCAAAACAAGCTGCTTTATACTCTGCTTCAGTGGAGGAGAGTGCGAGAGTTGGTTGCTTCCTCCTTACCCAAGAAAATATTCCCAAACCAAGTGAGAAACAATATGCAAAAACTGATTTTCTAGAATCACAATCTCCAGCCCAATCTGAATCACAATATCCTTGAAGTGTATCACCTTGGTATACAAAATACCAAAATCCTGCTTAACACTGATTAGGTTTGTTGGAATACCTGCTTAACACTCCAACAACATAACAAATGTCTGGTCTAGTGTTGCACAGAAAAATAAGACTTCCAACAAGCTTCCTATACTTCTTAGCATCTGCATCAGGCATGTTATCATCCATAGATAGCTTATGATTTACCTCCATAGGTGTGCTAGTTGGTTTGCAGTCCATCATTCCAAATGCCTTGAGAATTTCTTTGGCATATTTTTATTGTGAGATGAAAATGCCATCCTTCCTTTTCCATACTTCAATTCCCAGACAAAAATGGAGTAGACCTAAGTCTGTCATTTCAAACTCAGTTCCCAAGCTGATCCGAGTTTGATTGATGAGTTCTTGATGATCTCCTATAATGATCAAATCATCTACATATACAATGACAACAACTAGCTTGTTATCCCTTTTTGTTACATACAAGTTAGCATCAGAAGTAATTCTTTCAAAACCCATATTTTTGAAAAGAGATACCAAGCCCGTGGAGCTTGCTTAAGTCCATACAAATCTTTCTTCAACCTGCAAACTTTATTCTCTGAATTGGCCACCTCAAAACCTGGTGGTTGAGATACATATACCTCCTCCTTGAGGCGACCATTCAAAAATGCAGATTTGACATCCATTTGGAGAATAGGCCAGGCCTTTTGTGCAGCTATTGCAAGTACCGTCCAAATAGTTGTCATGCGTGCTGTTGGCGCAAAAGTTTCTTGAACATCAAATCCTTCGATCTATGAAAAACCCTATGCAACTAATCTTGCCTTATACTTTTCTAATGTTCCATCTGCTTTATACTTAGCTTTCCAAATCCATTTAGTACCTATTACCTTCTTCTTTCGCGGCATGTTGACTAGATCCCATGTATCATTTTTGAGTATACTATCATACTCAGACTACATTGCTGCTCTCCAACTTGGATCATCAAGGGCTTCTTCAATGGTGGTAGGTTCCTTTATCAAGCCCATGATATCTACCATTAGAGCCATGTTAACAATGTGTTATGAGGTTGTTATTTGCTCCTCTATTCTCTTTGATCTTCGAAATCCATTAGAGGATGAATCTGGTACATCTACATGTGGATTGTGATCATCAAAGAGCTCTTATGCCCACTTCAGTAGTGGCTTACGTTGTGCAACTACAAATGGTTGGCTTTTTATTGAGGAAATTTCTCCATTAGATGTTTCTTCCTCCTCAACTTTAACATGTCTTTTGATAGGCACAAGGTGAGATATTTCTCCGTTTGATGAGATAGTAGATTTACCTTTATCTTCTACTACGTGTGGTCGTTGATCAAACACCACATCTCGGCTGACAAAAATTTTCCTTGCCTCAGGATCCCACAACCTGTATGCTTTAGACTCTTCACTATATCCTAGGAGACACACTTTTTGCTATTTGAATCCAATTTTGATCTTGTTGAATCACGAATATGTGCATAACAGAAACAACCAAAAATTCAGAAATGCAAAACTGAAGGCTTTTTACCAGAATATGCTTCTTGAGGAGTCATCCCCTTCAGTGCTTTTGTGTAGCTTCGATTGAGAATGTAGACCGCTGTATTGACTGCTGCTACCCATAATGAATCAGGCATGTCTTGAGCCTTAAATTCACCCAACACTTCAATTCAATGAAAGCAAAAAGTTTTGGGTGAGTTATCGCTAGGCTTTGAGTTGTGAGTAAAATAGTTAGTGCATTGTTCCATAAATAAAAGGTTTTCTCAAGGTGTTGTGTACACATAGGTTATTTGTTTTGACATAGTGTTTTGAGAATGATGTTCCAAAGTACTATGGTGATCTAGATGCATTTATTGGAAGGTTAGAGAGTCTATTAAGGCTCTCTAGAGTTACTTAGGCTACTTCCAACTAGATTCTTTCCAAGACCCTTTATCCCTCTACTTTAACCATCACTCCTCCCAAAACTTTGAAAAAAAGACCCTGTTCTTAACATTTCCCAAGATTTTATGTTCCTTCTAAGATTCTCAAAGAGATTGGCACTTTGGCTTATAAGTTGCAGCTTCTAGATGATTTTCTAGTTCATCCATTGTTTCATGTTAGTAGGCTGAAAAGAAAACTCACTGAACAAAATAATCATGAATCTTCAGATACAATAGTCCAACCTATCTCACTTCAAAACATCCCTCACAAATGAGAGAAATACTATGCACTCGAGATAAAAAGACTAGTAATCATGTATACAAAGAGTGCATGGTTACGTGGAAATATGGGATAGAAGAAAGTAGCTGTTGGGAATGAGTAACTTCCATGAACAAAGGATTTCCCTCTTTTCTAGCTTTAAGTTAAAAATAAGGAAATTATTCAACAGTGAGTCCATGATCGATGATAGTGATCATGGTGCACATGGAAATGCTCCACATAATAAACTAACCCACATTTTTAAAAATTAAAATATCAAAGGTGGAAGAATGTTGTATAATCCTTGGGTTAGATCCTTAGATAATGGTGTTTGCCTTGTGAACCCCTCATTTATTTACCATAGTTAAACCCTTGAAGTTGGAGTATGAATGGTTGGTTTAAACCCTTGTAAGAATCCTTCGATATTTATTAAAATGGACTCAATTGAATTGGTTTTATCCTTTGGATTAATTATCCTAAGGTATGAGAACCCTAGGCTTGAGAGAGACTTCTTGCAAATGCAACCTTTATTCATACGTGAAGGGAAGGCTTCAACTAAAATAGACGACATGTGAAAAGCCTTGGGAAAGTGTTCACGTGAGAAACACTTGGAAGGAGAGCTAAACTTAAGAGAATTAATTTTCTTCATATTGAGAGAATGAAATGTGTCAAAAATAGTAATATTTCTTGAATGATATGAAAAACGCTCTAAAGCTCATGACCTTGAATGATATTCAAAAATCTATAGGCCCGAAGGAGTAGAGGAGTTTTATGGTCAATAAGAGGGGTTTTGTTCGCTCAAGCTAGATACTTTCTTATTATTCATTAGTAAAATATAAAACTACTGTGTAGAGTTTCATGTAATTTTGCTTTGGCTGTAATTGTGTGTTTGTTAAAAAAAAAAGAAGGTGACATAAGCTATTCCCGTCTTATGACCCTCTTTCTCTATTAGTTTAAAATTTCAAAGATTCTTGTTGAATTCATCCACGAGTCTTCAACTCTCCAGCTTCAACCCATCGAATTACCCCTCAATAGAAAACCACCGCTAGTAGAAGACCACCCCTCAATAGAAAACCACCGCGAGCAGAAAACCACCCCTCAATAGGAAACCTAATACAGATTCATCATCCTATGAAATTAAAAACATGATAAAAGAAGCTTCAATGTAGACGGACAAGCCTAGGGAAGGATATGAGTTATGCTGTTTACGGAAGGTCCCTGAGTAGGTAGTACATGAAATGAAATTAGCTAAATGTTGGCTGACAAGGAGAGTGTGCCAGCCGCATAACCTCATGTGGGAATGAAATGCTTACTGGCTGCCTCCCTCTTCGGGCAGCTCCCCAATAGTGGAAACCCCTCCCGATGTCAGTTCTCCCTCTTACACTCCCCCCGCATCCGGTAACTCCCCAGTTGGTGGGACACCTCCCGATTTCACTCCTCCCTCATCGGGTGTGACAACCCGTGGGCAAGAGCCCCCCCCCCCCCCCCCCCCCTTGTATTTCTATCTAGGCCTTTTTGGTGCTTGTGTGGTTTGCCGACCGGCGCCAAATTGTGCGCAACTATAGGGGGACATGGTGAGCCTCCGACCCAAGTGACCAAAGCGAACCAAGCGATCTCTGCGATCAACGTGCGGTACCCTTCGTGCTAGTCCCCTCCGTACGCACCTCTCGAAAGCACCGTTGTGCCATCGAGGGGCCATTGTAACGCGTTTGCCCGCGACGCTTAATGCGGGCCGGCTCACTGTAAATGTTCACCCGCGACGTTCAAGGCGGGCCGGCTTAGGCCGTCTCTTTTGTAATCGTTCTCTTTCAATGCAGGTTGGTTTTTCATTCAAACGGTGATATTCCACTTTCAAGTAAGCGAACAAAACACTCAAGTAAGTCACCCTACCGACGGGCCGGTGCAAGTCACCGAGCGAGCCCGGGGTGCTTGCTTTCGTTTTATCACAGTTGGTATCAGAGCCTCGCTCGACCCAAGCGGCCTTGGAAGAAAGAACGGACCGGTTGTCACACCAGTGCTGGGGACCGAGTCTTAACGTTCTACTTAGTACACCGTGATGGAGGGTGAAGGCAATGACATCTTTCTCAGCAACGTGGAGCCACCCGGTGGCGGCCACAAAGAAACAGGAAGGGAAAAACGAAGGAATAAGGGGAGGCGTCAACAAACCCCACCTCCCACCCGGAATTATGATTTTGGGACGTTGGAAAGAGATAAAGAGGAACGGCTAGCGATGGAATGGATGATGGCTCAGGACACTCGCATGGACCGTCTTGAGTCCACCATTGCCAGCTTAGCGCAGCTTCTAAAAGTGCCAGTCGAACCAAAGGAGGACCAAGATAAGGGGAAGCAACCTGAGTTACAGGAGGGCAAAACCTCGGGAAGAACGTCTAGCCAGGGCCGTCGGCCACAGACCCGAAGACGCCGGCCCGTCTCCTCCTCTGACGATGGAAGCGACTCAGATTCCTATGGGAGATTCAAACCGTGTCCACCCGAGAAATTCCGGGGTAAACGCAACTCTCTCGCAGTCTCCAAATGGCTTCGAGACATGGAGCAATACCTCGATCTTCAAAGAGTGGGCAAGCGACATTGGGTAAAGATAGCCGCTTCCTTCCTTGCCGACGATGCCGATGCTTGGTTCTTGGCAGAGTCCGCTCGGGAGGAATTCAAGTCATGGAAGGAGTTCAAGGCGGCATTTGAGGAGTATTTTATCCCTCAAAATGAATCCTTCAAACTCAGGGACGAGTGGAGGGGCTTGAAACAAGAAGTCCCGTTGTCCGAATACATTCGCAAGTATAGAAGACTCATGTTGCAGATAACGGAGATGCATGATCTCGATCGGCTGCATGGGTTCCTATACGGATGTAGCGTTTGGACGCGGCGCGAGATAGAAAAACAGTCGCCCCCCACTTGGGAGGAAGCCATTGTCATGGCTGAAAGATACCAGGATGCTGAGAGCAACCGACGTGCCCAAAGCATGTGCAAGACCGAGAACATCTCACCACGAAGGAATCAGCAGGGTGCAGGGAACACCAACACAAACACCCGTCCTGCCAACACCACTCAGAACACGGGTAATGTACCAGTTCAAAGGAACCCAAACAATTATGGGAATAACCAGCAGAGTGCATTGCCAGCGCCCCAATGGCAAAGGAATGATCCCCGGCCATTCTGTAGAACATGCCGTGGGAATCACTGGACACACCAGTGTACTCGCAATAATAATCAGACGCGGGTACAAACGACTCAAGTAGAAGAGGAGCCTCAAAGACGAAACACTAATGTGGTCCTGACTGAACTAGATGACAATGATGAAGAAGTACAAGCAGGGAATAATGCGCCGCACGTAGGTACCGTGGCCGCGATGCCAGGGTGCTTTCCAATGACATTACGAGTGATTCAGAATATGTACTTCTGGGGAACGTTTGGAAATAAGAGAAAAGCAGTGTTGGTCGATTCAGGCGCGACGCATAATTTTATGTTGCCTCAGTGTGCAGCTAGTTTGCAGTTGGCCTTGAGTAAACTTCCTGAAATGTCAGTTACCTTCGCTCAAGGTCGAGATGATAATGTGAAGATCGCCCTCAAAGTTCGTATGACAATGGGGGAGTGGTCGGCAAAGTTAGATTTTTTAGTCGTGCCACTGGAAGCATTTGATGTAATAGTTGGACTTTCATTCATGGACCGATACATGGTCAGCATGTTGGGTAAGGGAATTGATAAACTTTTGCTGGACATGCAAGGGAACATAGTGGTCGTAGACTGTCATAGAAGTCCGAGAAGAGCCCCAGAGGGAAATTTAGAAGCCCAAGGCAAGTCAGGAAAGGTAGAGAACCCAGGATCGAGTTCACAGGAATCAAGTCACAAGATAGTCACTCCTCCCACAACAAAAGAGGAGGCGGACAGGCAAAGAAAAGGAAAGGCACCAATGTATCAAGAGGGTATGCCCTCCAGCAGTCAGGGAAAAGGGAACAAGAAATTGAATTTAGAAGCAGGAAAGTTGAAATCTGTAGCCACAACAGCAAGGGCAGAGCAAAGACAACAGACACAAGGGCCTTTGACGGCCAAGCAAGTGGAAAAAGTGATGAAGCAAGGAGCTCAGGCACATTTGTGCGTCATAAAGTGTAGCCCCATTGACATAGACGAAAAGGAAAGTGAAAAGATGAAGGTTGGCGATAAAAGAGTTCATGAAGTACTTAGAGATTTTGAAGATGTTTTGCCAAGTCAGTTACCAAGCGGGCTGCCACCACTCAGGCAAGTCCAACATAGAATTGAAGTCATGCCAGGCCATGCTCCTCCGGCCAAAGCACCTTACAGAATGAATGAGACAGACCTAAAGGAGTTAAAAAGGCAATTGGTGGAACTGGAACAACAAGGTTTCATTAGACCCAGTAGTTCACCCTACGGTGCTCCCGTTTTATTCGTCAAGAAGAAAGATGGCAGCATGCGGTTGTGTGTGGATTATCGGGCTTTGAATAAGATCACTGTCAAGACAAAGTATCGAGTACCAGTTATGGATGAGTTGATGGACCGATTGGGTCAGTCAAAATTCTTTACACAAATAGATCTCCGATCCGGATATCATCAGATTCGCATAGCAGAGCAGGATATTGAAAAGACGGCGTTCAAGACGCGCTACAATAGCTACGAGTGGTTGGTCATGGCTTTTGGACTCACAGGCGCTCCAGGCACGTTTTGCCGAAAGATGAATGATGGATTCAGAAATATGCTAGATGAGTTCCTGATCATCTACATAGACAATCTCTTGATATACAGCCGCACACTTGAGGAACACCTAGAGCACGTAATGGCCGTCCTTCAACGCCTAAGAGAAAGACAGCTCTATGCCAAGCCAGAAAAGTGCGAGTTTGCCATGAACTCAGTTGAATTTTTAGGTTTCATGGTTTCAGACAAAGGAGTGATGATAGACCCTCATAAGATCACAGTAGTTCGTCAATGGGCACCGCCTAGAACAGTCAGAGAAGTGAGAGAGTTCATAGGGTTCTGCCAATTTCCAAGAAAATTCATCAAAGATTTCAGTAAAGTGGCTGCTCTGCTCACAGAGTTAACTAAAGGAAAGGGTTGCTTTGTGTGGGGGCCTAAGGAACAAGATGCTTTCGAGCAACTCAAACAGGTGATGTGCGAAGCCCCTGTGTTGAAGTTGCCAGAGTTTGACAAAGAGTTTGAGATCCACACAGATGCGTCAAGATTGGCAATTGGAGGGGTCCTTATGCAGGAAGGACGCCCTGTGGCTTATGAGTCACACAAATTTTCAGGTACAGAGTTAAGATGGAGCACTCATGAGAAGGAGATGCTCGCGGTGATCCACTGTTTGCGAAAGTGGCGTCACTATGTGCAAGATAAACACACAAAGATTTACACCGATAATATTTCGCTCAAGTATTTCTGTACTCAGCCTAAGTTATCTCCCAAGCAAGCAAGGTGGCAATATTTCTTGGCTGAATTTGACATAGACATAATTCAAAAACCAGGCAAGCAAAACGTCATGCCAGACGCCCTGAGTAGAAGACCGACGCTGGTCGCAATTTCCATGGCCGAGAGTAAGACGAAAGATCAAATTCGTAAGTTGCAACAAACCGATCCGGATATACAGAGGATCAGCAAAGATGTACACTCGGGCTTAGATCATAAAGGAAAATACACGATTATGAACAACATGCTATATAGAAAGGGAAGGATTTACATACCGAACAATGCAGAAATACAGAGGATGCTTTTATGGGAAGCACACGATTGTTAATTAGCCGGACATGGAGGACAAAGAAGAAGTTACGAACATTTAAAGGAGTATGTATTTTGGCCGAAGATGAAAGACGACGTGATTGAGTATGTTCAAACATGCCCGACCTGCCAACTAGTAAGACAGCAGAAGATAAAACCGGCAGGCCTACTCCAACCCATGCCCGTTCCGAACCGTCCTTGGGACATGGTCAGCATGGATTTCATAACAGATCTACCAACATCCGATGGGCATAATGCAATCATGGCTGTAGTGGATTATTTCTCTAGACAAGCACACTTCATACCGATGAAGCCACCTATGCCGGCAAAGGTGGTAGCACAGACTTTCTTCCAAAAAGTGTTTAAGTATCATGGCCTTCCCTTGGCTATTGTGTCAAACCGGGACACTAGATTCATGAGCGACTTATGGCGGGAACTTTTCTCCATTTTAGGCACTCAGCTTTGATTCTCATCGGCCTATCACCCCGATACCGATGGGCAAACAGAAAGAGTCAATCAAACCATAGAAAATTACTTGAGGAGTTATATTCAAGCGAACCAGAAGGATTGGGCCAAGCATCTCGACATTTTAGAATTCCATTATAACAGCTCAATCCATTCCAGTACATCTATGTCACCGTTCGAGGTGGCCACAGGCAAAAGTGTAATCACACCTATGGCACTCATGTCAGATGAAGTGCTAGTGGCAGCAGACCGGGAATGTGGTAATTTTTTACGAGACTGGCAATCCAAACTACGACAGGCAAAAGAAGCCCTTATCAAGAGCAAAGAAAGGATGGTAAGAATTGCTAATCAGAACCGAACAGAGGCGCCAGATTACCAAGTGGGTGACTTAGTTCTAGTAAATGCCAAGAACATCATTTTACCCAGGAATTTCACTCCAAAGTTCAATCATAGGTACTATGGACCATACAGAATTAGTCACCGCTTCAACCAAGTGACATATCAGCTGGCTCTTCCACCCGAAATTCATATCCACAACTCGTTCCATGTGAGTTTGTTAAAATGCTTCCGCCCTGATACTCGCTTTGGACGTCAAGTCACATTGGTGGAAGATCCAATCGAACAACGATAGGCAGAGTTGATCCTCAAGGAGAATAGCTTACAATTCCTTGTCAAGTGGCGTGGCCGCCCCCACAAGGAAGCCACATGGGTAAGTAAACAGAGTATGCCACCGACAGCCCAAAGCCTCATTGAGTCGTTCCAATCGACTCATCCTTCGACATCCCAGGCGCGAATTCCGTAGCTTTACGAGGACGCAAAGCTCTTCGAAGCGGGGGAGAATATGTGACAACCCGTGGGCAAGAGCCCCCGCCCCCACCCCTTGTATTTCTATCTAGGCCTTTTTGGTGCTTGTGTGGTTTGCCGACCGGCGCCAAATTGTGCGCAACTATAGGGGGACATGGTGAGCCTCCGACCCAAGTGACCAAAGCGAACCAAGCGATCTCTGCGATCAACGTGCGGTAGCCTTCGTGCTAGTCCCCTCTGTACGCACCTCTCCAAAGCGCCGTTGTGCCATCGAGGGGCCGTTGTAACGCGTTTGCCCGCGACGCTTAACGCGGGCCGGCTCACTGTAAACGTTCACCCGCGACGTTCAACGCGGGCCGGCTTAGGCCGTCTCTTTTGTAATTGTTCTCTTTCAATGCAAGTTGGTTTTTCATTCAAACGGTGATATTCCGCTTTCAAGTAAGCGAACAAAACACTCAAGTATGTCACCCTACCGACGGGCCGGTGCAAGTCGCCGAGCGAGCCCGGGGTGCTTGCTTTCGTTTTATCACATCGGGTAGCTCGCCTGTAGGAAAAACTCCGACTCCTCCAACCTGCGTTCCTCCTTCATCAGGCAGCTCCCCCGACGTTGAGACGCCCCCGCTGTCTCCTCCCTACTCTAGAAGTCCTGCTTCTGGTTCCTCTCCATTGGTAGGGTCGCCTCTCTCGTCACCTTTGGGGGGATCCCCAGTATCTTCTCCCGATGTGGGTTCTCCATTGACATCTCCAACTCCTTTCAGTTCCTACTCCAACCAGTCCATCGGGTGGTAGTGGTGGATATGGAGGCAAAGGATCGTGTGGGTACGTAGCAACATAAAGCTCTTGCGTAAGTATTTATTGGTAACAGGGTTTAACGATGGGACATGTGAAACGCCGGTGCATTTCTTGGTATTTGTTGTGTGGATGTGTTGGTGCACGGAGTGCGCGCTTCTGTTTTACATGATAGAATGGTAGTAGCATCTCCTTCATGTTGTTTTGGAGTGCCTGTAACTGAAGTATTAATTAATAAGATTTCACTTATGAACTCTGTGCAGTTTTTGGAGCCATCATGATCTGAAGTTCCCGAGCACCCTGTCTGCATTGACGACTCTAGGAAAGGTCTTCGGAGGGCGGGCACTAAACATCTTCGGATCTCAGATGACTCTCATGCAGGCGCTTGTCAACTCTAACCAGGACGACTATAGCAACCTGGCCAGACAGGGGACGGCATCCCTTCTGAATTCTTACGCGTACGCTGGTGAATTCTCGCTAACGCCTGAGCAGGTTTTGGATGGTTTCAATAAGGCCCTCGATAGTCCTGAGTCAACAGGCCGCTCTTTTCGAACGAGCTAATAACACCTTGCCGTGACGGTCTTGATGTCACCCGGTCGAGCGGTGCGATGTTAGGCTGAACTTCATTTTATCTATGTTCTCCGCCTTGTTCATCTTGTTCGCAGTTGACCAGGAATCACTTCTACAGTGCTTTACTCTCCTCTAACCTCCATTGTTTCTAGTTACTGCTCGCAGTATTCTTGAGTACGTCCCTGATTGCTCATCTCTTCTGCATACTCTCTGAGTAATCTGTGCATATTATGATGGGCTATCAGATGTCCTTTCTCCGCCGCGATCGGCACTATGAGCGTTGTGCATCTTATAATGGGATTCTGTTAATGCAATGGTAGCATCTGAAACTTAATCATGATCGTCACCATGTACCTTCTGCTTCTCGGTTTTGTGATCAGAGCACCTTTTTATGGTTTTCTCAGATTGGTACATTTTGCGTAGATGAATTGCTCACGCTGAGCACTGTAATGTAAATATAACTCTGAAGATGCATGTACGAGAGGGAAAAATTGGCAAACCACAAAACAGAGATCCCTTCAAAAGGGATGATTCAGCAATTACAAAGTTGTTCACATAGGCATCTAACTTCATGTCAAATCAAGAATTATGATGATGCCTAGATGTGTTCAATTTAGTTCTCAATTTAGTAGACTTATGATGGAAGGGTTGAATTAAAAGATGGTGGCATTTTTGAACATGCACGGCAAGTAGCTGGTTATTGGATACTCAATTACAACCCTTTTATTGGATCACACACTTGGAATGTTGTGAATTTCTCATCATGTACACGAGGATGGCTACAGAAGCCACAAGGAAGCATCCCGAAAAGCTCTTATCTCTCTCTTGATTGTGAAGTGAGAATGAGCTGTTTCCTTTGCTTTGACTCTCATTAATCTAACAATAAAATATCAATGTCAATCCGGCATATTTTTGTTCCGAGGGCGGAGGTTGCCTTGAAGTTTGGTGGACCCTGAACAAGAGAGTTTATTTTTTGTCCATTAACATTCTTCCACGTGGATGGGGCAAATGTGCCGCCAGCCTGTGTGGACCTAACCTTAGTTTCTTTTGAGATGCGTCTCACAAGAGTTCAAAATCCATATCTAATCACAAATATTTTCATATTCCTATGGAATCGAAATAAAACAAGAAGCTTGCATTCTATGGAATCGAAATACAACAACGAGGTTTTTTGCCTTGCCCACTCTTGATTGTAAAGGAGGATGTGAAGAGAATCTAACTGACAAGACATGAACCTATGAAGGTATACAACGATAGATATTTTCAAAGAGGGGACAACAATGGAAACAGGAAAGCAACAAAGATATCTACATGAACCTATGAAGGTATACAACGATAGATATTTTCAAAGAGGGGACAACAACGGAAATAGTAAAGCAACAAAGATATCTACATCCAAGATGATCTCGTTTGATTGTATACGTTTGTATGAAGCATGGTTTATGGTACGAATTCAAGAAGAGATGTTTTTAAGACCCAAAGAAGACAAGATAAAGCATGACAACAATCACCATGTCAAAAGGAGACTAAAAGTAGCCATAGGTAAGGAAGAAGTATGCAAACTGTATGAAATACGAATTTCAGAACAACTACCTATGAAAGAAGTCTTTCTAAATATAGAACAATAGCCAGTGGAAAATGATCCAAAATACAAAGGTGGATCAAAGCAAAGCACAAAATCTTAGAAGACATTAACCTATGAAGGTATACAAGGATATATATTTTCAATGAGGCTACAACAAGGGAAAGAGTAACGCAACAAAGATATCTACATCCAAGATGATCTCGTTTGATTGTATACCTTTGTATGAAGCATGGTTTATGATAGGAATTCAAGAAGAGGTCTTGGTAAGAGCCAAAGAAAACAAGATGAAGCAAAAAACAAGACAAAAATGCTTGAAAGCAAACAAGGTCACAATCTATCAGATACGTGGATAGAAGGGCAATAGAAGCAAAAGGTGAAATGGACAAGATTTAGCGAATAGCAAAAACTCAAAATTGTAGCTTTAGGTGTTGAAGTTTATATAGCTTGTGGCAAGGTCCAATTGTGATGCTTGACACATACTCAGCTCTCACCATTTAACTCTTTAACCTATGTATTTATAACAAACTTAATCCTCTTGAAAGTTCAAGACAAACTAGGTCTTGAAGATGTTGTGTTTGATGAGAACAAGTCACTGTTTGAACATGATTGTAGGAAGATCAACCTATGACATGATATAGAGGAATACTTGCCAACATTCTCAAGCAAGAATACACATACACTTGAAGTATCAGTTGATTTTGAAACTTATTAGAAGACTCCTAGAAAATAATCAAGTCACGGAACTCCAAGGTAAAGACCAAGATACAAGGGTCAAGGGATGCTACAGTATCCTCTCAATAAACGATGAGAAGATGTAGTAGGGAGAAGATGAAGAAAGTAGAGAGGTATGGCTATGGTACATCTCTAGTGACAAAATACTCTATCTATTTAGCACAAGATTGAAACTTTGAAGAGCCCTCATCTTATGAGGAGGCAAAGAGGAATCCACAATGGATGAATTCTATGGGAGAAGAAAGTGAAGCCTTGAAGGAAAATCACACTTTGGAATTGGTGCCCAAGACTCCAACCATTAAAGTCATTGGATCGGGATGTATATACAAACTAGTGAAGAAGAAATCTGATGGTACCATCAACAAATAGAAAGCTAGACTTATGACTAAAGGCTATGCTCAGACCCAAGGAATTGACAAAGGGTATGCTCAGCTAATGGAATCATAGGCTTCTGACCTATCTATAGGATAAGCATTTCATTGTTAGCAAAGTAGATTATTCACTCTCAATCAAGAGGAATCATGGAGAATTCATATACCTTTGTGTATATGTAGATGACATAGTACTCATAGGTAATGATGTTGAAGAGAATAGGAGGTCAAGCTACAAATGGAGGAATTTTAGATTATTGAACTAGGGCAATTCACATACTTCCTTGGATTGGAAGTAGTCTATATAGAGAAGGGCATTTATGTCAATCAAAATAAATACATCAAAGACATGTTCGTGAAATTCAAGATGGAGAATGATGAGGTTATAGGTACAACTATGGAAATATATTTGAAGCTAAGCCCTCATGAAGGTTAAAATAATTGAAGACATATCAAGCTAGCAAAGCTTGGTGGGAATTTTGAAGTATGAAAAACTTTCTAGGGTAGATATTTGCTATAGTGTAAGTGTCCAAGTTAATTCATGCATACTCCTAGGAAAGCACACATGGAAGCACCTAAGAGGATCAAGTATATGATATAGACATAAAGATATTCTTTGATGCAGATTGAACAAGTTTTAAAGATTATAGGAGAAGTACTTCATGTTATGTTACATTTGAAGGTACAAAGCTCATTAAAAGCTCAATATAGAGGTTCGACAAATGCAACTTAGGAAGCCATGTGGATCAAGATTGTGTACTTATATTTGGGTGTAAAGTCTTGTACTCCTCATATCTTTGGAGAAAATATAAGATCCCTTCACCTTGCAAAAAATCCGATTTATCACCCTATGACCAAACATATTGAGGTCCATTATCACTATGTTAAGGAGAAATTGTTGAAATGAAAAAGGACTACTCCTACTCTACTCACATGCACACATCTAACAAGCTAAGGAGGAAGGAACAAAAGATAACAAAACAAGATTAATGAAATAACTAGAAATGAGCTTACAAAGTATGCTCTATGAGCATGGAGACTCCATGAGGAGAGGAAGCACACTCTTGGAAATGAGCTAGAGTGGAATGACTTGTGTGGAGTGAAGGGAGGCCTTGCTTATATGAAGTTCGGGAGAATTCCCTTGCATGTGGGATATATGTGCTTGCATGAGAATGAAAGTGCTCTTGGACAAAAGGGTGGAGCATAGAACTCTCAACATCATGCCCCCTCCATGTGATGACCCTTTTGTTTTGACAAGGTCCTTTCACTTTGTGTTATAGAGACCTTTCAATTCTTTGTTGTTGGAGTGGTTGTTATCCTCTCTTTACATATCTCGAGCCTTGCCATGAGCTTCAACATCTTTCATATTTGAGCTTGCCTTATAGTGGGCTATATGAATGCTTTGGGTAGCGTTCATGACAGGAGGTAGAATGAATGCATAGGTTTAAGACTTCATGGCTTTGGGAAGGTCCTACCATGTTTATACATGATGATGTGTAATCCCTTACACAGTACTATGTAAATGCCATTAAAGAAATGATAGGGAAGATCTTACCACACTTTTTAAGGTGGCAGTGTCTAGTCCCTTTACACATGAACATTAATATTATGCAGGAAAGATTAATAAAGGCGCCTATCTGTAGATATACATGAAGTGAGAATATTCCAGAGACATTTTAACGAAACGATATGCGATCACATCTACCAGATGAGTGTACATGTAGCTCAGGCTTCTGTCTTAGTTTCACATGATTAAACAACTAATACGTTTTATCCACACTCAGAGAATCAAAGTGGATGGCTAATGCCCATCAGCTCATAAAAGCTTCCAAGCAGGACACATGAAGTATCTGCCTAACTTTAGGCAAGATTTGGGTCAACAAAACAAAAATAAACTATGTGCACCATCGCTTCCAAATATAGCTAGCTGTTGACTAATGTCCAGCTCTCTCTTGAAGAAGTTGATATGTGTCAATGGTGCCTTGGTAGCACTAAATCTACCAGTAATCTATTCCTTGAATATGCAGCATAGGAGCGCCTTTCTCCATCGTCAGCTTAGTAGATATGCGCGTCGATTATCAGCCAAAAGATTGATTCTCTTTGGCATCTTCATTCAGTGTTTGCGTACTAGAATCGAATTCAGGAATCTGAGATCTGGGCAAAATGCATCATTCCTTACGTCTTCTATAGTGCCATTTTTGGCTACCGCATACAGGGAATCGGGAATCATTTCCATTTTTGTCTCCTACACACTGTGATTCAACATCCATTTGCACAGAGGTTCCGTGTAGCAGCTCGTATGCCTGTTTCTTCTTCGTCCTCTATGTATCGAGGTTTGTAGTTCCATTCGTATTGCCTTAGTGTACTGCTCAGTTCTTACTCCCTTTCTCTGTCGGCCTCCTTTTGGTTGCTTCCATCCCAACTAGAGAGGATGCTTAGAGAGGCAGATGCGTAGCCCAGTAAGGTGCACCCTTTACACGTACTGGATACATATTCTCTTCTATTTCAGCACCTCACTCAAAGCTGTTACAAAAGGACCAGATGCTCAGAAAAAACAGCAATGATGACATTGCTCATGTAGTGGCCAGTGGCCACCGGTAACGTGCCTTCATATGTTTTGGAAAAGGATCTCACCGACTGTTGTAGGGCAGCTTTTAATAGAAAACTTGCAGTGGAAATGATGACAAGAAGGTCATTGGAGTCACTTCCAGTGGTAGGCTTCGATTATGCATCTGTTCTAAATCATGTTGCGCACACTGCTATAGCTTAGGTGTTCGTTACCTATATCCATTTATTGAAGGAGCATCTGAGGGATCTGCCGATGGATTTGACATTGCGAGGACCATCATAGAGGTGTCTAAAATATTTTCTCGCTCATCTTCTCCTTTTTCGATGTAGGCCTGCACGTAAACTATGCCGAAAAAGCCCTAGAGGTAGATGATAGATGAGATCTGAGCTATGAATGTTATAATCTCTAGCAAGCTAAGTGAATGGAGTGGAATACCCGCCTTCTTTTTTTTGTCACTCCACCTTCCTAGAGGAAAGTAAGAAGCTGCACAAAAATTGTAGAAGAAGAGCTTGTTGGTGAGGCCAACAGGTAAAGGTAGGGCATCAGAAGCAAGGAGTATCTTGCCATTCTTCATGCGCTTCGTGGTTGCTTGCTTATGAGAGAAGATCATGCATGATTTCTCGTCTCATGGGTAAGGATGATCCATTCACATGCTCATAAGCACTTGTTGTCAATGATTTTATTTAAGAACAGAAATAAACAACATAACTATGGACACTAAGCGAGGTTATTGACCTATATAAATCATGCTTAATGACACAAGGAAATAGTGCTTAGAAGCACTTTTATTATCAAGATATGGGAGGGTGGGCGGGATTAAGAGTATAACACATGCTAATGAAGATGATGAAAGCAAAACTCAAAACGAAATGCTATCTAAACAATACCTATGCTCTGATACCATGTTGAAATGAAAAAGGACTACTCCTACTCTACTCACATGCACACATCTAACAAGCTAAGGAGGAAGGAAAAAAAGATAACAATAAATGATTAATGAAATAAATAGAAATGAACTTACAAAGTATGCTCTATGAGCATGGAGACTCCATGAGGAGAGGAAGCACACTCTTGGCAATGAGCTAGAGTGGAATGACTGGTGTGGAGTGAAGGGAGGCCTTGATTATATGGAGTTTGGCAGAATTCCCTTGCATGTGGGATATATGTGCTTGCATGAGAATGAAAGTGCTCTTGGACAAAAGGGTGGAGCATGGAACTCTCAACAGAAATCACAAACAAGGTTATTGACCTCTCATATGTATCCAATCAACAATAGTGTGCCTATATGATGACCAAATCATTGGATGGAGTAAAGTTGAACAAGTTTAAAGCTATGATTGGACTTTGGTTAACATCAAAGGATTGAAGACCCAAGCATCTTACGCTTGAGAGGGAGCTATTGGTGCATGAAGCAAGCCTACATACTTGAATTATTCACAATAGATTTCACTTGATATTTGAGGCAAAATTTTATACTCATAGTAGCATACATTTAAAGCAACTTGAAAGGTTGATTTTTGGTTTTATCTTAATCAAAGCTAAATGAGATAATTCGAAAGAATCTCATGAAATTATTGGAAATTAAATGCCATGAACTCAATTGGAATAAAAATTCAAATTACTTCGTAAGATATTGGATCACTTTTAAGTGGAATCTATCATCTATTGTGATGCAAAAATGTACATATACACTAGTAACTTTAGCCATGCAATATAACCTGATCCTCACACTCATTCTAGGTGATTTATGTATTGCCTCAAAGCTAGAGAAGTCCTCCTCTCTTGCATTGTATCATATCACAGTTGGAGATACATTTATACTTCATTTTCATAGCTACATGTATCTGTCATTATTATTATTGTGCATTGATTAAAGTCTTTCAAGTTTGCTGAATCATTTCTTTGTGTATAGTATTATCATCAAACTATCCATTACAATACAAATCTACAACTGTGTTGAAAATGTTTGTAGATCATGCGTTATGAGTAAATCAAGATGAATGTGTCTATGTATCTCCTTGTGCTTGAAAAGTCGACATTACCCCCATAAATTATGCACATTGCTCTAAGTATATTCCTCCTAAATTCATGAAATAGCTCAGTATAGCTCATCCAACACTCCATTTGAAAGTGTGCAAAACTTCTTGGGTGAGTCGCTACTAGGCTGTGAGATTTGAGTAAAATATTGAGTGTCTTCATCCATAAATAGAAGGTTTTCTCAAGGTGTTGTGTACACACATTATCTCTTTTGACATCGTGTTTTGAGAATAATGTTCCAAAGTACTATGGTTATCTAGATGCATATATTTGAAACTTATGGAGTCCATTAAGGTTCTTTGGATCTAGGTAGGCTGGTCTTGAGTAGGTTCTTTCCAAGACCCTCTTATCTCTTTACTTTAACCATCACTACGCTCAAAAATGTGGAAACCACACCTTGCTCTAAACCTTTTTCTAAGATTTTGTGGCCGGTTGAAGATTCTCAAAAATTTTGGGACTTTGGATTATAAATTGGAACTTCTAGGTGATTTTTACATCATCCATTATTTCGTGTTAGTAAACTGAAAAAAAACTCACTAAACAAGATAATCTAAGATACAATAGTCTAACCTATCTCACTTCAGAACATCCCTCACAAATGAGAGAAAGTACTATGCACTCAAGATAAAAGGATTAGGTATCATGTATATAAAGAGTGCATAGTTAAGTGGAAGGACGGGATAGAAGAAAGTGCCTCTTGCACTACAACAGATCGATGGTATACCGAGGTTTTTACCAAGGAAAATGAACGCGGCTTCATTTGCCGCGACGCCGGTGTAAAGGTCGGTTTGCACGTCGGTACCAAAGAGTCAGTATAAACCTCAGTATAAATGTCGGTATAGGCCTCGGTAAAAGCGTCAGTATAAACATCGGTATATACGTCGATAATCGGCTTCAGCTGCATCACCTCCTGGGTGTACCGACGGTTATTCCGATGACACTACTGGGAGTACCGTCGCGTATACCGACGACCATACCACAAAATTTTTTTTGGGCAGAGTGTTTTGTCTTTTGCTAGAGCAACATTCACGTGCTGCTGTGTAGCAAAAGACAATACACTCTACCCAAGAAAAACCCGAGTATGTTGTCTCTTGCTATAGCAACATTCCCATGCTGCTGTGTAGCAAAAGACAATACACTCTGCCCAAGAAAAACCCGAGTACATGTGACATGTATGACAGGCAACAGAAACATGATCTGATAAAGCAAAACATACTGTCAAATACAAAAGACATGGAAGAAATCAATCATGAACCATGTACAAAGAAATGAGACACATTGACATTATATTTATAAACAACAACCAGACCACATGTATATGTGTGTATGCCTATGTATATACATGTTCATGTGTATATGTATTATGTGTGTAAATTTGTATATGTGTAAATATTTGTATGAATTTTTAAAAACCCTAGAACCCTAATCCTAATGACCTAGACCTAAAACATGTGTATGTGTGTATTTTTGTGTATATAATGTGTATGTGAATATATATATATATATATATATATATATATATATATATATATATATATATATATATATATATATATATATATATATATATATATATATATATATATATATATATGTGTGTGTGTGTGTGTGTGTGTGTGTATGTGTGTATGCATATGTGTATCTATGTAAAAACCCTAAAACCCTAATCGTGAAGACCTAGACCTAAAACATGTATATGTGTATGTATGTGTGTATATAAGTAAAAGCCAAAAACCCTAATCTTAAAACCCTAACCCTAAAACATGTGTGTATGTATATGTCACATGTGTGTATGAATGTATGCATGTGTGTATATATCTATGTGTGTATATGTATGTATGTATGTGTGTGTGTGTCTTTGTGTGTGTGTGTGTATGTGTGTGTGTATGTGTATATGTATTATGTGTTTATATGTGTATATGTGTGTATGCATTTGTGTATATATGTAAAAGCACAAAACCCTAACCCTAAAACCGTACCCTAAAACATGCATATGTGTGTATGTATATATGATGTGTGTGTATGTGTATGTATGTATGCATGTGTATATGTGTGCATTTGTGTATGTATTATGTGTGTATATGTGTAAACATCAAAAACCCTAATCCTAAAACCCTAACCCTAAAACATGTATATGCGTATGTGTGTGTATGCGTATGCATATGCATATGTGTATGAAATATGTATGCATGTGTGTGTATGTATCTCTAT